>WHVD01000270.1:0-78802 GCA_015178975.1 Hysterangium stoloniferum
CAATACCTATTCTAAATAAAAATAAAGATTGGATTCCTAGTATGCCTAGTTGGGGATCTGACAACAATCCACTCATAGCATGGAATGCTAATGATTTTGAAATAATATCTGTTTTGTATAGAGAAGAAGTTGAAAACTTGTTAGCTTATTTCTATGATCATAAGACTATGATGCCATCAGAAAAGAAAGAAAAAGAAGTGAAGTCACCTTCAAGAGGCCCTAGCCCTACAGTCGAGTTTGAGGGGATTGAAACTTCAACACCGGCACATCCTACTGAGATTAGGACAGGCCAACCAAAAGAAGAAACAAAAAAGCCACCTCATGAGGAGCATGGCTTTGAGTCTATAAGAAGAAGACAGTCAGAAGTGATGTTTGAGCCAAGAATTACTTCTAAAAAATCACCTTATCAAGAACATCCAATACATCTGACTGAGTCACGCCGATTATCTGATATCTTTGAAGATAATAAGCAGTACTTAAGTAAAAAATCAAGAGCCTATGAACCTAAGCTCAGATCAATTCCAAAGTACACACAAGCTAGCTTTCCACCTGATGAGACATCAGACAGTGATCATGGTCCACCACATTCACCTAGTCCTCACCCAAAGCATGGGCCAATCTTGAGACATCATCAGAGGGGATTACCTAGTGAGAAGAGTCAGAGAATCATATCAGGAAGCCCACCTGGAGATCCAGGAAGTAGTGATAGCTCTTCTGATTATAAGGCTAATATGGCTAAATATAATAGGAGATTGTCAGAATTATCTAGGGCTAAAAAAGAAGATAAAGGAGCTCACTTTGATCTTAAGTTGAAGCCTGATGTTGTACCCAAATGGGATGGAGATCCTGACACTCTTGCCAAATGGGTTTTGAAGATAAATAACCTATCAGAGCGTAGTACAAGCATATATAACCAGCTAGGAGAAGTTGTACCTACTAGACTTGAGAAGGATGCAGATTTATGGTTCTGGTCTTTACCAAGTAGTTATAGAAGAGAAGCAATGCAGAATTGGGGTACACTTCGAGATGTAGTATGCACATACTATATGAACCGAGCCTGGCTTGATAGACAAAAGAGCCGAGCGAACAGAGCACACTACAGAGAAGCTGGATATACAACAGAATCACCAAGCAATTACTATATCAGAAAATCTGAATTACTTAGTCTAGTGTATAGCATGAGTGATTCAGAAGTTATGATGGAAGTAATGAATGGAGCACCTAAATTCTGGACAACTATCTTAGATGTACATCGTTGCAAGGACCTAGTAGAATTTGCAGCAGCAATTAAATATCATGAAGAAGCATTGGAGCATACTCCATTCCCAAGTCATGATAATGTACTAGATAGAAGAGTAAGACAGCTTGAACAAATGATGCATGATGCACCAAGGACTTCTAGATCTAATCTATCAGGTCCTGATCAAGGTTCAAGCAGGAGGAATTTCTTCCGGTCTGCCAGAACTAACCTTATTGGTGCTTCACCTACTATAGGCAAGCCTCAATTCCCTCGGGATGATGGAACAATTTCCAAAGGGTCTACTCCTGAAAGTAAAGGAGCTAGACCATGTAGACATTGTGGTAGTCCTAAGCATTGGGATAATGAGTGCAAGTATTCTAGAAAGGGTTCTAGAAATGCCAAGGCAAATTTAATTGTCCATGATGAAGAGTATATTAAGGCCATGGAAGAATATGAAGAAGCCTATCTAAATACTAGTTCAGAAGATGAAAATCCCCTCAAAATGATTCTAATAAAGACTTGATAAGTTTAGAATCATCAGATAGTTTAAAGGAGGAGGAAAAACCGGATTTTCATAAGGCCCTTCAGCTGAATGCTGTAATGGATTTGGAGTGTGGCTCAGATACTTTGAAAATGAAGCCACAGTCTTCTCTGAGGGGATCCCTAGATTCTAATGAATCACTGAGCAAGTTAGAAGCCAGACAAACCTTTGAAAAACAAAACATATCTCAGAAATTTAGAAATGGCATGTTCAAGACCAAATCTTATGTTTCTCAACTTATTTCTGAGAGTAAAAAGAATATATCATCATTAAGAGGTTAATGTCATGCCCACCCAGATGTGCCTTTCTTGGTGCGCAGGCTATGGCTACTAAGGCATGGCTTAATAATTATGGACAAAATCAAATCAGAATCACAATAGACTCTGGAGCAGATATCACCCTGATATCTCAATCAGCATTCAACAAAATAAATAATCCACCTAAGATAATAACTGGACAAAAGATCAATTTAATTCAAATAACAGGATCTTCTACCATATCAGGATTTGTATCAGTACCAATATATTTTGATACAAATGAAGGACCTGTAGAATTAAAGATTGAAACTTATGTAGTTGAAGGAATGACTACTCCATTTATTTTGGGAAATGACTTTGCTGATCAATATGCTCTGTCTATTATGAGAAATAAGGAGGGAGCTGAATTGATATTTAGTTTCTGTGATAAGAAATTAGAAGTTGAAAACTTAATCAGATCAAGGATTTCAAGATCAATGTTAAAGTATGGAAGAACATATTATATATGTCAAAAGTCCAAAGTAAAGGGAAATGTCCCTGTAGGATCTTTACAGTCCATTCCAATCTCAACCTGGACATTTAAAATAATAACTATGGACTTCACTCCAAAATTGCCAGAAAGCCAAGGTTATGATAACATATTAGTAACTGTTGATAACTTAACTAAATATGAAATTATCATACCCAATAGAATCACTGACATTAAGGAGTACATTGGCAATTTATTGTTAAAACATATAATAATATACTATAACTTCCTAAGTCAAATCACTTCAAATTGGTATAGAAAATGGACCGGAATATTTTGGAGAGCAATCTGTGCTCGATTAGGAATAAAGAAAGCGCTTACCACGGCCTATTACCCACAAATAGACAGCCGAAAAGAGATAATCAACCGAATTCTTACAAGGGCACTTAGAGCTTATATAGGATCAAAAAGAAACTATTGGGTTGTTATTCTAAATAGTTTTTTTATTTGCATTCTATACTAGTAGATATTCTATAATGAAATTCGTCATATGTTTTTTGTTATTCAACTACCGGCCATTGTCACGGCTTAGTCATCTGCACTTAATGCCGGAAAATATACTAAGCTCTAAAAATGAAGTAATTAGTGACGGAAATATGGAAACAAATGACTCACGAATGTCAAAAAGATTTTGCGACTCCAATGAGCAAATTGTCGAAGAATCTGAGACAGATCGAAATATAAGCAGAAGGGCGCTTAATTTGAGTCATATATGCGGCAAGAAATACAATAATCGAATTCGACTTACATTCAAACAAGAAATTTAGTACAAATAATTTGGAACTATCTAAATCTATTGTGGAATGTAAGAAGAAAAAATTCTGAAGTCATTAATGAGATACGATGAACTGTTCGCGATTCTAAAGAAAATAAGTTCATTAGCATATAGACTGCGAATGCCAGTTTCATACGGCACTCACCTAATTTTGAATATTGCGCATTTAGAATCTTATCGAAACTTACCGAACAATTATGTAAGTCGACCGAGAAAACATTTGAACCGGGAAGATTTTAAACAAATGCCTAAATATGAATTTGAGGCAATAATCGACCAAAAGTGGTCGAAATCCCGAAGCGGTCGCAAAAATCTATTATACAAGTAACATTCATAGAGTACTTACCTAATTCTGATGAATGGTTAACCCGAAAAGTTCGAGAAGATGCGCGAAAGATCTTGAGAGTCTGGAAAATGATACACCGGGCCAAGAACTATCTAAAACACTAAGCAGTCTCACATATATGCTAGAAGATTCTTTAGTATTCTTTATAATGACATCATAAAACATGAAAACAACATAAAAGGAACTCAAAAACACGAAAAACAAACAATCTAAACCGCATATATGAGCCTTTCGTCTCAGAAAACCTACTAAAAAATGGTGTTTATCCCTTTCCCTACCCGTTTTGACTATGCTCTTGATTGGAGCTCATCTATTCCTAAACAACACGACGTAGTTACAGCTCTTACTCAAGAACCGACTAACAACCCGTTCGCGTACCTTCCTCGAGATGAGGATTGGGGGCACGTTACTGTAAACAGTCATTTTTATGATTTTCTTGATCCCAAGATTATTGACTGGCTATGGCTTACGCATCTCGAAAATATAAAGGAGGTTTGTGTAGCCGCTAACGGTCATGATGACTACGTTATAGGAGATATCAAAAGTTGTAACATTTCTTTAAAACATTTATTGGAAATTCGTATGATTGCTCCCACGTTTGGGCCTATCTCGTCCCTCGTTCACAATCCACTCCACATTTCTGGAATTAAAGAAGATATATTACAAGAATACAATTCTTTTCAGCAAAGAGGATTACAACTAGTTGCCTGGATCGAGGAGGCGAAGAACCGTTCTCAAGATTTCGAACACGTCGAAAGTTGGAATTGGCCCAAAGATCCACAACCGCCTTTGCCTTATGTCCTACGCCCGTATTGGGAGTTGAATCGACAAGAGCGTCCTGAAACATGGACCTTTGAAGATGTTTGGGGTATGCATAAACCGGTCATAATCCCACAGCCCCTGGGTATGTTCTATTATTTTTGACTTATATGCGCATTTTTTCCTTATATATGCGCAATAGAACGTCTCAATATAATGAACAAGGCTTTGAAAAAGTTGTATAAGGATGCAAAAGAAGGTATATCGTTGTATTTAAAGCCTAAACAATGTTTCTTATTATTTTTAAAGTCGGGAACTTCAAAGCTTCAAACGAAAAATCCATTAATTCCCCCTTCGACTTCTCTTTCGAAATGAAGCATCCCGACAGTAAGGATATAAGATCCAAATCTTCTCAATATTTGATCGACTACAACAAGAAGCATCACGCCGACTCTAGTTCCGGATCTGAGAATCTCCCAATCCTTATTGATGTCTCAGACGATTCTGAGAACTACGAAATGCAAGGAGATTCTAGCGACAGTATTTTTGGAAATGACATCTGAATCAAAAAAGAGAGGGGATTTTGTTATGTATTTCTAAGTTTTTTCCAATTTTTTAAACAATTTCCCCTAACAAATTGCGAAAACAAATATTCAAATGTAATTATATTGCGACGATTAAATTGTACAATATTTGTTTGATTTATCCTGAATTTATACAATTTATTTTGTATTTTTATCTAATAAATTGAGCAAGTAATTGAATTTCTACTTTTTATTCTTTTTTGATTAATATGTCGGCGACTCAGCGCTTATTCACAACGCGCGAGTAATCATGTGACATTCACATGATATTTCAAACTCCGACGCTGACAAAACGCGATTTGAAATACTCGCGCATTATCAAGGTGAAATATATATATTTTTATATTATTATAATAAAATATTATATTTATAACTAATTAAAAGTAAATATAATAATTATATAATAATATAAAACCGGTCTGGCGCTTATTGCACAACGCGCGGGAATATTCGTCACAACGGTGACATTCGTCACAACGGTGACATTCGTCACAACGGTGACATTCGTCACAACGGTGACATTCGTCACAACGGTGACATTCGTCACAACGGTGACATTCGTCACAACGGTGACATTCGTCACAACGGTGACATTCGTCACAACGGTGACATTCGTCACAACGGTGACATTCGTCACAACGGTGACTGTCGTCACAACGGTGACTGTCGTCACAACGGTGACTGTCGTCACAACGGTGACTGTCGTCACAACAAGTGACCGTCGTCACAAAATGCGACGACTTGTCACAAACGCGACACGCGCGGGAAAATTATGTAATCAGCGCGCGCACGAAATCAGCAACTTCGCGACGCGCGAGAACATTACATCAGCATATATGCTACAATGGAAAGTAGCAGAAACTCCTGGAATATTCCAGCAGATTCCAGGTAAAATAGCTAAAAATAGGTAAAACAAGTAGCTAGAACATTCTCCCATGTCTCAGATTTTACTGTATATAAGGAGCTCTGCTCCACCACTGAAATATAACTCATTTTAACCCATTTATCAGCCACATCAGTGTGCCACTGCAGCAAGCAGTTATATTCCACCCCTAGTTGGGCTGTTGGATAAATATATACAAACACTTAGTCACCTCTAGTTGAGCTGCTGACCTAAGCTATCTCAGGATCCCTTTGCCACCTCTAGTTGAGCTTCTGGTAATAATCCTACCCCCTTGTCACCTCTAGTTGAGCTTCTGACAAACAACTTGTTCCCCTTTTGCCACCTCTTAGTTGAGTAGCTGGCTATCCTTTATTACTAATCCACCTCTAGTTGAGTTGTTGGTTATCAATTAAAGTAATAAATATTTTAGGTTATATTGAGATTAGAAATACATATATTCTAATTTCTACCCGGTTTTTGGCATAAATAAATACTGAGAATATTCTTGCAGAATCCTTAAGACTACATTAAGATCCTGATAAGTTAGTATCACAGTAGACCCTGTAGGTTAGTGTAAATAAAGCATATATTAGCCAAATAGCGTTTTATTCTATATCTAATCTTTTGACCTGTTTATAAATATTTTTACTGTTTGATAAATAGTATAAAATATATATAAACTAGCTAGAATCGAAGTCGAATCTAGTTTCGGAATCAGTGAATTGTTATTCATATTTTAGTAGTGTTTTTACAGAAAAAGAACAAGCTTGCACAAGCAGCTCTCAAAACCTTCTTTGCGAAGTAGGGTGCATATATTCAAGTAAACTCTTGACTTCAGGGGTTCTAAGTCTATTTAGGCTGCCACTGATTAATATCAAATACTTAAATTATTTTACCTTGCAGTGAATTGAGTATTTGCACATTTTGATAGAGCATTGGACTCCTTTTTCGGAAAATAGTATTAAAATAAGGCTAATACATCACATCCCCGTAGACTCACCTGAATGATGCCTTATCACCATCGATATCAAATCCAATCAATTCAGTAGACCGTTCCATACTACCCAAATCCCACAGCCACAGTTTTCTATCTTCCGAGCCTGTCATGATGAAACTGCCTCCCCTTGTTTTAATACATTTCCCCCACCTTCCCCAATCTGTTCGATACCTGCATCAGATCGGGTGGAACCTGCAAGGCTTGAAAAATCCACACCCCCAACCATTGTTCATACATCAGGCTGTGGGATTTTTTTCAGCCTCTATTCCAGAGATGACTGAGGGAGCAGCCTCGATCTACACCATAGATGTCGATGTGGGAAGATTCCCGAGTTTCATATGTCTCAACTAAGCTTGTCGTTTCGATGTCCCAAGACTCAATCAATACCATTCCCTCTGATTGAGTGGAAGGTTGGACCTCGAGAGCAACCATTACCCAATTGATGCAGAAGGTATCAATTGGTCCATGGTACCAAGGATTCTCCATGGTCTGTAGTACTCACATAGTGCGAAGGTCAAGGACGACAATAGTAGCATGTAGGCATATATGATGTCAGAGGTAGTTTCTAAAAGACACGAGTTAGAAAGAAATAGATGATTTGGTAAAATCAATAAACATTTACCTGGGTTGTAATGCGCAAGAGATGTGATGTATTCCCCTGCATGGTCTACTTGATGCTCTCTTATTACCTGAAGTTTACTATACTTGGGAATAGACCCACTGGATGATACATGCACTCTTAAAATATGGAGACTCTCATCGTCACCTGCACTTGCAAAAAAATGCACATTTTCAAGGCTGTCACACATGCATGATGCTGCGAATACATCTGCCGCCGCTTACTGGTCACATTCCTTGCCAATCTCGCAGTATCCCACACCTTCAAGGTCTTATCATCTGAAAATCTCACACAGAATGCATGGTCTGGCACGACAGCGATGATGGCATTGATGGTTGTGGAGTGTGATGTGAGATTCACAATCAGAGACGCTTCTGGTTGATACTGGCTTCCTTGCATCAAAAATGCGCTTTGTCGTGGGGTATTTTGTCAACGGACAGGTCCTTCATGGACCTTTGGTCTGAAATCAACCATTACATCACGGGAATTCTCATCGTAGAGTTGCCCCAGGAGGGTAGTGATGCCTATGTGTCATGGCTCTAAACTGCAGACAGGTTAACATGCACATACATTGCAGCCAATATCAACTGCATCACCAAACATCATGGATAACGGCTTTGTTGACTACACACAGTGATCATCAGCCCGCACCATAACGTTGTTGGATACCTGCACCATAGTGTCATTGAATACAGGTGAAGACTGTCCTGACAGAACTGTATCATCTTCCTCTACCTCAATCCCGATCCATGAAATGGATAGTGTAAGACTAGTATCTGCTGCAGGTGCAGACAGACACTAGAATGAGTGATTGGGAATAAACCACTACTGTATTGAAATCCACATGTACATAATATATACTAGTGGAGAATGGAATGTGAGCAACAATGGGATGTGGACTACAATGGGATGTGGACAATAATGGGATGTGGACAATAATGGAGACTAAATATTACCAAATTGCAGTGTAGGGAGTCTCACTCCCTTACGATGGGGCTTCCAACAAGCCAGTCGCGTTGGCCATCACTGAGACTACCGCCGCAGGCGCTTTCTGGTAGTCAGTGCACCAAATATGCAGGTGGGGCCTCGTACGCGATGAGGAACCATCAATAGTGCTGGACACCACGGAATCGGAGAGGCTTGCAGGTCTATTTTCAGGAAGCTTGGGCGGCGGCGGCATGATACTGCTGGGGCGCACAGATTACACAGAGATGGCACGTCGCCGTGGATAGTGAGAGAAGACAAGAGTAAATTTATGACGGCTGGTCTACATCCCAAATCATCAAAGTGGTTCATGTGCTCCAGGCTACCCACACGAGGTAGGCGTGGACTGTTGTACCATCCGTGACGTCCATGGCTATCGAGTGTCGACCACCGTGACGTGACGATCCCGCTTTGGTAGAAACTTCGGAGGGCCTCGTTACGATGAATATAGTTTGTGGGACAACACTGAGTTTCTGGAGCTCGACGCCAGACGTCGTTTGCCATTGCTTCTGGTTCTGGTTCTTTCGACCGTGTAGCAAAACTAGATCATGTCAGTCTCATATGTCGATCAGTGTCCTTGATATATCTCACCTTGATAGCACATTGGAAGGTTTAATGATATAGTTACGGGTTTCGGTTCTTCCGACCGTGTAGCAAAACTAAATCGTGTCCTGTACGAGTAGCTCCTGATTTTCTAGTGGATATCAAAGTCTCACTGGGGGTCTCAGCCTTCGGAACGGTCCTAGCTTTTGAGCTTTGAGCTTTCCAGAAATTAGTCTTATCGGCTTTCATCGCCCAAAGCACTGCCGCATCGAACACTTGGCATGAAAGCTGTATGAAAGATGTGGTGAACTGATGAATATAGGGGCGATTTGTAGTGATCCAATAATATACAGGAGTTTTCAACGTTAAAGGAGACTCCTCTCGCTTATACTTCGCAGATCCGAACGCAAGAAATGTTTTAAAGAAGGATATAGTATACACCAGACATCTGTTGAGGGCAGATTCTTTGTTTCTCCTGCAATGAATGCGGAGGCACCTAGATTTCCTTGAATGTTATTTGCACTCAAAAAAATACTGGCAGTACACACCTTCTCTGATCCATATATTCGGATGATAAAGGAAGCCCAAAGTGTCACTCATGAGCTCCCACAGACGCATTCTTTGGAAGCGACCCAGTTCACAAAGACTGAGAACACGAGCGACAACAGTTTCTTCATCATCTGCAAAGAACAGCACTTGTCAATAAAATACATTAAAGGCGGGAAAAAGATTTACCAGATAAAGCTTGGATCATCACTGGAAAAATATACTAGTACTTCTAAGCTTCGACCGCCAACACACGCCAACATCGACAATCGTCTTGAAAAATGCATACCGCAGAAGCCAATCTCGATCATTGAGATGTGATCATGTGCCGAGCAATACATCATTCGTCTTCTGCCGTCGAAAGAAAACACAGAGCAAAGAGACGTTATGTAGTACGGTGTGTTTCACGACACTGGATCGATCGATCAATAATGAAATTAATAAGTCTTAAATGGATGATTGTAAGTCTTGTAGACTGGCCTCGTAAGAAACCTAGATAAAGACGCATCTGACCATCAAAAGGCACAGAAATACTATTTTTCTCATCTTGTGAAGTGCATCGTCATATTCATCCGTATGAGCCAGTTTAAATGTCCCGTGAGCCTTGATCGCCTGGCCCATTTCTAAATACCGTACGTTTGTACCAGCCAATGGTACATGCATTTGGCCAGAGGACACTGGACGAAAACATCGGGATCTTTATACAGGTGTTGAATGTTTGGGAAAATATACTCGGGCAAAATAGAAGCATTGGAGGCAGTAATCACTTTGACAAGCATTAGCTAATAAGATCACGAGGACACAAAACCTAGATAATACATTAATAATGTGCATACCACTTGCATTAATGTTCGCAATGCAGTGTCTAGAACAAGAGCAGTTACGGCCGCCCCAATAGTTATGCCCACTCCAACAATGAAAACGGCCCCAATGATGACTCCCCCAACAGTTTCACGGCCCCAACAGTTATGGCCGCCCCAACAATGAGGATGACCCCAGAGATGAGGGTGACCCCGACAATGTTTATAGGTGATATTATGGCTAGCCTTGGGGATTCGGAGTCGATATATATTGTGTCCCAGCACCACACTCTCACGGCTGACGGGCCTCAGACTACTACTAGTATGTTATGTAAGTTTATAACAAATAAAATATATGAAGAATGAAGAATGAACTAAATGTGGGTAGTGTACCAGATCTTGAATTGAAAGCCTGTCATCATATAGGCTGGGTCCGGGGTCACATTGATAGGATCATGGTATTGCTCTATGAACTAGTGAACACAAAGACAGGTATGCTTATGTAACTAACTAAGGGTCCGTGTTGTAAGCCATGCTTACAACAATTCCTGAAAATGCTGTGATTATTTTAATTGGGTAAGTTTAGTGGGAAGACCAGGGTGTTTGGAAGACTTTTGTACATTTCTGTTCATGATCTTGTTAAGTTTTCAGTGGCACTGTTCTTAGACCGTATAACTTTCCGTTTGTCTGAGTAGGTAACAGTTAACTTGTTGTAAACGGATGAGTACTATAATACAAGTCTCATCCATATATACCCTAGTAACCTGCTTACTAATAGCCCTGAGTCCTTGCCGCTCGTTTACCGAATTCCCAAAGTTAACACACTCCCTTGAGCAAAAGGGACTCACAGTAACCATAGCACTCCCTGAAACCTAAGTTCCCTGAATTCATCTGCCTGAACTCCCTGAGACGACTGCAACAACCTCTAAGTCCCTCTCAAATGCTCTCCTAGAACCCCGAGTACTCCCACACAGTTGTCCATCACTTCGATTCCCACTCCCAATCCAATCACAAATCCTATCGCAGATATTACAGGTGATATTGGCAAGTAGCGATGTTCGACAGTGATCCAGGACAAACCTGCTGAGTAGTAAAATCACGATTTGGCTCTTCCAATGAGTGGGCAATGATAAATGCAGATCGTAAGAGTTGCAGCTGTGTGAATGTAGGCGTGAATTAGTGTTGTAGTGCCAATGTGATGTGTGATAAATGATAAACAATGTGTGATGTTGAAAAAAGGACAGTCAGTTTCTTGATACGTGGTGATATATAGCGGTTACGTGCCAGCCTTGAACCATCGTGGATGCGGACAGTCCCTCACCATTGCTACTCGAGCCCTAGTGCTTGTAATACTCCAATACAAGCGTAGAGGATCGGAATTATATCATGCAGCATTGAGGTGCAAATGATCCAAAACATGTGTGAGTTTGTGTGTTGGTGAGAAAGTCGGTTGCCAGTTGTCGTCATCCTGTGATGTGCCTCGAAGTAAAATTCTTAATTTTCTTCTTCCAATTCGTCACCCCATCACCAACCTTCCCTCGCCCATCCAGCTAATTACCCGGTTCAGCATTCCCTCCAGTAGGGCTCTTCCGTCCCTCTGGCTCATGATGAGACTGCGGTCGGCCGCTACCTCAGTCATCTGCTGGGTGTTCCTGTGTGCCATACTTCCACATCCATCTCTATCGCAGCTGTCCTTGATTACGATATTGGCAGTAGTTGTGATTGGTGGTGCCTCAAAAAGGTGAGGACTTTCTTTGATGCCTGGAACTGCCTGCAGGTCTTTGTACGTCGAGTCATCTTGATTCGAGGTCTCGCATGTTCGCAGTTCAGCTGTGGTTAACGGGAGCCACCCGTGATGCGTGTGATGTAGACAGCAGTTCCTGGCTGTTGCGTATGTGGCAGTCCCTGCATGTTGTGCCGTGAGTCCTAATGCTCGCTATCCCTCGCTATCCCAAATCTATTGCACTCCCTCGAGCGTGAGGGGCTCGCAGTGACCATTCCCACTCCATCAAGTGAAGAATACATACCGTCCAACTCTCCCCACAGTCTGATCCTTCTTACAGCAACTCCATCCTGATGCACAGTAGCTCTCCAAGACATAGTGTGAAGATCAATAGATTCTGACCGCTCGATGTACGAGGAATAGTATTTATTCAACTACTATTATTAAGTATTGACCGTCCTGTACAATACTGTAGATTACTAGACTGATAGTACTAGTAAAGAGACACACTACACATCACAAGAGCAACTGTACAGTTGCTCGTGACGATAAGGACCGGAGAAAAGAAGAGTTGACCTTTACGGTACAACTTGTAGCTAGAAGTAAGAAAGATAATCAGCGAAAGACTGAATATCAGAGGTAGAGATATAGCAGCATGAATCAACTAGAGTGTCAACGAGCGCAAAGACTTGAGAGTGGGACTTGACCTTCATGGTTCGAGTCCAAAGATTACTAGTATGCAAGAAGTTGCTACCTTTATAAGTAGCTGAGACGTTACCCTTGACACCTCTCGCTATTTGACGTCTGGGTCATTACGAGGTGGTGTCTGCTGGGTGAAAAAGTGTCTGTCTTTTGGCGCCAAGAGCGCCCATAGGTATACACAAGACTTTGAACTAAGAAATACGAATATGCTCGAAAGATATAGAGAATTAAAGAAAAGGAATAGAAACTAGATAATAAAGTACTATAATATGCATATTATTCCACTGTCCAATCATGCATATATGCATACCCTTCACACATAGCAGTCATAGCGTTCCCTCTGGCAAAGACACCCTGTCTTTCCAGCTCACGATTGACCTGTCGGGTTGCCATCCTCAGGCTCAACGGCTCTAGGATCTTCGGCACCTCAGTCAGCCAGATCACCGCAGCATTATTGGAAGCATATTCAAGATCCAGGATATTGCAAAAGGCCTTGTATGGTGTGTGAGAATGACAGTGGAATGTGAGTGGTGGTATGCGACGAATGAAGTCCACGCAACGAACGACAGTGCGCGGAACGGCGATTTGTAGCGACGGGATCAAAGGTGGTCTGCACAGCACCTAGCTTTGGTTAATGGTAGCTAGCCGTGATCCGTTTATGTTAAGTTTTCAGTGGCGCTGTTCTTAGACGTATAACTTTCCGTTTGTCTGAGTAGGTAACAGTTAACTCGTTGTAAACGGATGAGTACTATAATACAAGTCTCAGCCATATATACCCCCTAGTAACCCGCTTACTAATAGCCCTGAGTCCTTACCGCTCGTTTACCGAATTCCCAAAGTTAACACAGTCTGAGGCATGTCGACGGATATACGTCTCGTCGGTGTAGTTTGCGTTGATGTGGCGTTGTGTGTGGGGGGGTGGGGGCGAAGAGAGTGGTGGAACAAGGCAGGGCTTTATACATAGGAGGTTGAGTGGTCGTGCGGCTCCGACCGAATACAAACATGCACCTTCAGTTCCACTTCCATTCCCAGACTTTATTCATTGGGTGGTTTATTTAATTATAGTGATTAGCCTCCATCGATCCACGCCCGCAGATTTTGTGTACTATCGTCATTGGAGGTAAAAAATGGTATATATTGAGCAGGTACCACTGCGAAAATCCTGAATTTCACCTACATGTAAAATAAATACCAGCATTTATTCACACTATATACATAGCTAATATCCCATATTTCCGATAGATATAAACTAGCAGAAAACGCCTTGTGTGTGGCCTAGGATTTATTCCAAGTCCCTCCCACAACATTGACGCCAAGGGCTATTAGATCGAACAATGCCTTTGTTCGGTTTCTCTGGATGAGACGTGACGCACGCATTCAACAGCCTAGAGGCCACAAGGCCACATATCTCTTGTCTCTTTGTTCCCCCTTTGTTCCCCTTCGCTATTGTTCCACATTTACCATGTACAGTATATAGCTCCGTCCCTCATCTCACGTTTTCATCTTGCGTAGTTCTCACAGGACCACTCGATAGGTAGTTGCCTCCGCCGGTTGAGCACGGCCCGGGTCTTTCCGACTGTGCGAGAGAGCGGTGGCGACGTAAAAATATATTGTTGCTTGCCCAACACATGAAGGGCAGAGATGCTCATTGATCCTTAAGAATGGACACCTCACGTGATGTATGTACGACTGAGCAACCGGATGACACTGTCTCATACCCTCACTTCTTTAAGCAACTATGGTCTTGAGGAATGAGCTAACAGCTTGACCTCGAGTGCACCGGCAGACACTGTTGCCCAAACTTCAACTTTTATTTCACTGCTTCGCAATGCTTTTACAGCTGTTTCGGGTACATGTCGCCGTTCCCTACATTCTGTACTATATAAGCATCCATTCTTATTTAGACTTATATATATAATATATCATATTATCCTCCCCATGTTTCAACCCAAACAAGTGTGCAATTGTGGCGGGGGAGCTGATTCTTTCACAGAGGTCCAAATGTTAAATGACAGGAAATAAGTAATTCTAATTACAATAATAGCTTGCCCCATATATATATATGGTTAATACCAAGTATTATATCTCACTTTCCCCCCGTTATGGAGTTACGTGACAATTTATTTTTGGGACCAAAGCGGAATTTTTTTTATTGATTTGCAAACTCCGCACTATGTACCCGAAACAGCTGTAATGATTGAAAAAAAAATTATAATATTTAAATAATTATTATAAGGTATATATATTATAAAACGGCGAAAACATGACATAGAAAAAAAAGCAAAACAATCTATTAGTATGTATAATACTAGGACAAAAACAAGACACTTACGGGGCTCACAGTCGCCCGACCCCCGCAGGGGTCGGGAGCCAGGAACCGAGCTCTGTTGGTGACAATAAGAAGTTGAGAGAACGAAAGGTACGTACCTAGTAATGAAGATAAACGCCTTATCCTCCCACAACCCATCAGAAATAAGCATACCCCGTGCCAACCCGTCACATCTCCTAAAGGAGCTTGCGGCGAGGCGACGACATCCATGAGGTCGCGCTCTCAGTATGGGGCGCCTTGACTCATCATTTGGGTTACTTAGGCGGGGCGAGGTGGAATAACACTGCAAATAACAGATATGAATAGCAGTATATTAGATTAACGCAAAATACATACCTAGCCGTGAAGACAACCTGTGAGGGAACAAATACTGTCAATAACAAGACGATAAATGAGTAGAGAAATCAACTTCAGACTGAACCGGAAGAGAAAGCTGGGACGAGGGCAGAGAGACAGCAGGGGAAGTGCGACCCGAGTGTGACAGGGAGGACAATGGCTTGGCGGCAGTAGATAAACGAATAGACAAATCAACATCAGACTGAACCGGAAGAGAAATCTGGGACAAGGGCAGAGAGGCAGCAGGAGAAGTGCGACCCGAGGAAGACAATGGCTTGGCAGCAGTAGATAAACGAGTAGACAAATCAACTTCAGACTGAACCAAAAGAGAAAGCTGGGACCAAGGCAGAGAGGAAGCAGGGGAAGTGTGACCCGAGTGTGGCAGGGAGGACAATCGCTTGGCGGCAGTAGATAAACGAGTAGACAAATCGACTTCGAACTGAACCGAAAGAGAAAGCTGGGACGAAGGCAGAGAGACAGCAGGGGAAGTGCGACGAGTGTGGCAGGGAGGACAATGACTTGGTGGCAGTAGATAAACGAGTAGACAAATCAACTTCAGACTGAACGGGAAGAGAAAGCTGGGACAAGGGCAGAGAGGCAGCAGGGGAAGTGAGACCCGATTATGGCAGGGAGGACAATGGTTTGGGGGCAGTAGATAAACAAGTAGACAAATCAACTTCAGACTGAACTGGAAAAGAAAGCTGGGATGAGGGCAGAGAGGCAGCAGGAGAAGTGCGACCCGAGTGTGGCAGGGAGGACAATCGCTTGGCGGCAGTAGATAACCCTTGAAGGGGGGGGTTGAAAGGGCGAGAAGAGAGTGGTGGAACCAGGCAGGGCTATATACGCAGGAGGTTGAGTCGCCATACTAATATTCGCGCTCCGACCGCAGACACAAGAAACCCCGCCGGTGAAATAATTAACTGAACTATATTAAGAACAACCCAAATTAGGAGGGAATGCAGGGTTTTGAACTCAAGTCGGAGTAGAAACGCACGTGGTTTAGGCTGAGAGCCAAGAAACCCATCCTATTCCCACGCGTCTTATCACGCCACCACGGCAAAAGCTGCATACCACACAGCTCCCTCTTCCTTAAACTCCATATACATATCCTTGTTTCTACTGAGGGATTGCTTTGTTAACTTGTCCAATAATACGACCCACATGCCAAGATAACCAAAAGAAGGATGCTTCCGGGTCCTAACACGGTCATTGTGATGTTCGCCGGGCGGCCGGCGCTCTTCGCTAATCTCTAACTCAATTTCGATTTAATAAAGAGTAGCGAATGGAGTCCGCCCTGTTTACCCGACACAATATATCTCTATATAGATTCCCTTGAATCTGATGTGGTTACCCATCAAACGGAACATAGTGCCAGTCAATGTGACAAAAAGAATTTGAAAAGGGAATTAGATACACGACCTGCGGCAAAAACCGCTAATAGATACAAAATTTTTTGTTGTCACTGGGCTTCCTCTACGCGCCAGACCTTCACAATACCAGACCTGTCACCGCTGACGATACCGCCGCGGAAGGGCGAATCGATACACGCAAGGGCTGTTATACAGTCTTGGTGAGCCTTCAGCAGATGCTGCTCGTGGCTAATGATGAGATTCGTCCTTGAGACTGTCTGCTGATTCTAGCTGCCACCAGGGCGTCTTGGTGGACTAGACATGAGTAATAGTCTCAGAATCGATGGTGTCATTAGTCGTGCTAAGAATGGAACATGATCGTTAATACATACGGCAAATGAACCAAGGGGTTCCAAATAGACTTACCTGAATGATGCCTTATCGCCATCGATATCAAATCCAGTCAATACAGTGACCGCTCCATACTACCCAAATCTTACAGCCACAGTTTTCTATGTTCCGAGCCTGTCACGATGAAACCGCCTCCCCCTGTTTTTAATACACTTCCCCCACCTTACGCAATGTGTTCAATGCCCGCATCAGATCGGGTGGAACCTGAAAGACCTGAAAAATCCACACCCCCAACCATTGCCCATACATCAGGCTGTGTCCACGCAGACGTCTGTCGCGACGAATCCGTCTCACTAGCAGACGGAGTCGCACCCTCGGGGGATGAGAGCGCACGAGGGCCGCAATAGTAGCCGCGGGATTCTTTTCAGCCTCTATTCCGGAGATGGCCGATGGAGCAGCCCCGATTTGCACCGTAGATGTCGATGTGTCAGGGGAAGATTCCCGAGTTTCATATGTCTCAACTAAGCTTGTCGTTTCAATGTCCCACGAATTAATCAATACCATTCCCTCTGATTGAGCGGAAGGTCGGACCTCGAGAGCAACCATTACCCAATCAACACAGAAGGTACCGATTGGTCCATGGTGCCGAGGATTCTCTATGGTCTGTAATATTCGCATAGTGCGAAGGTCGAGGACGACGATAGTAGCACGTGTAGTAGCATATATGATGTTGGAGGTAGTTTCTAAAAGACACGAGTTAGAAAGAGGTAGATGACTTGGTTAAATAAATAAATATTTACCTGCATTGTAGTGCGCTAGATATGTGATGTATCCCCTGCATGGTCTACTCGATGCTCTCTTCCTACCTGAAGTTTACTATACTTGAGCATCTACCCACTGGATGATACATGCGCTCTTACAACATGGAGACTCCCATCGCCACCCGCACTTGCAAAACAATGGACACCCTCAAGCATACATACCGCTGTCACACGCGCATGATGCTGCGAATACGTCTGCCGCAGCTTACTAGTCACATTCTTGCCAATCTCGCAGTATCCCACACCTTCACAGTCTTATCATCTGAACACAAAGAACACATGGTCTGGCGCGACAGCGGTGTCATTGACCGTTGCGAAGTGCGATATGAGATTCGCAATCACAGACGCTTCTGGTCGACGCTGGCTTCCTTGCATCAAAAACCCATTTTGTCACGGGGTATTTCGTCGACGGACAGGTCCTTCATGGACCTTTGTCCGAAATCAACCAACGGAAGTTCTCATTGTAGAGTTGTCCCAGGGGTATTGATGTCTGTGTCTCGAGGTTGTAAACCGCAGAGACGTTGACGCGCATACACGTCGCAGCCAATATCAATTGCACACACTGAACCTCATGGAGAACGGCTTTGTTGACTGCACGGAGCGATGATCAGCCCTCACCGTACCGACGTTAGATACAGGCGAAGGCCGTCCCGACAGAACCGTATCATCTTCCTCTACCTCAATCCCCATCCGCAAAATGGATGGGGCTACCAACAAGCCAGTCGCGTTGGCCTTCACCGAGCCTACCTGGTAGTCAGTGCTCCCCAGGTGCAGGTGTGGCCTCGTATGCGATGAGGAACCATCAATAGTGCTGGACACCACGGAATCGGATGGGCTTGAAGGTCTATTTTCAGGAGGGTTGGGCGGCGGCGGCATGATACTGCGGGGGTGCACAGATTACATAGAGGCGGCACGCTCGCGATCGCCGTGGATAGTGAGAGAAGAGGAGGATTGATTTGTGACGGCTGATCTACGTCGCAAATCATCGAAGTGGTTCATGTGCTCGAGGCTACCCATACGAGGTAGGCGTGGACTGTTGTGCAATCCGTGACGTCCATGGCTATCGAAGTGTTGACCGCCGTGACGATCCCGCTTTGGTGGAAACATCGGAGGGCCTCGTCGCGATGAATATAGTTTGTGGGACAACGCTGAGCTTCTGAAGCTCGACGCCAGACGTCGTTTGCCCCATTGCTTCTGGTTCTGGTTCTTTCGACCGTGTAGCAAAACTAGATCATGTCAGTCTTATATGTTGATCAGTGTCCTTGATATATCTCACCTTGATAGCACATTGGGAGGTTTAATGATATAGTCACGGGTTCCGGTTCTTTCGACCGTGTAGCAAAACTAGATCATGTCAGTCTCATATGTCGATCAGTGTCCTTGATATATCTTACCTTGATAGCACATTGGAAAGTTTAATGATATAGTCACGAAGTACTAAAAGTTTTATCTCGTCAGTAGAAGTCATCCCAAGCTTTTGAAGCTTGGAGATATTAGCTTCATCCCTGTATTATCATTCAGGAATATAACAAGTAAAATAACTGGTCACATACTCTTCTGTCCGGTTTGCAGCTGTACGGGTAGCTTCCTGACTTTCTATTAAATATCAAAGTCTCCCTGGGTGTCTGAGCCTTCGGAGCGGCCTTACCTTTTGAGCTTTGAGCTTTCCAGAAATTAGTCTTATCGGCTTTCATCGCCCAAAGCACTGCCGCATCGAACACTTGGCATGAAAGCTGTAATGAAAGATGTGGTGAACTGATGAATATAGGGGCGATTTGTAGTGATCCAATAATATACAGGAGTTTTCAACGTTAAAGGAGACTCCTCTCGCTTATACTTCGCAGATCCGAACGCAAGAAATGTTTTAAAGAAGGATATAGTATACACCAGACATCTGTTGAGGGCAGATTCTTTGTTTCTCCTGCAATGAATGCGGAGGCACCTAGATTTCCTTGAATGTTATTTGCACTCAAAAAAATACTGGCAGTACACACCTTCTCTGATCCATATATTCGGATGATAAAGGAAGCCCAAAGTGTCACTCATGAGCTCCCACAGACGCATTCTTTGGAAGCGACCCAGTTCACAAAGACTGAGAACACGAGCGACAACAGTTTCTTCATCATCTGCAAAGAACAGCACTTGTCAATGGGAGGCACTGGGTGGGGAAAAAAGTTTTACCAGATAAAGCTTGGATCATCACTGGAAAAATATACTCTTCTAAGCTTCGACCGCCAACACACCCCGCAACATCGACAATTGTCTTGAAAAATGTATACCGCAGAAGCCAACATCGATCATTGAGATGTGATCATATGCCTGAGCAATCCATCATTCGTCTTCCGCCGTCCAAGGAAAACACAGAGCGAAGAGACGTTGTGTAGTACGGCGCGTTTCACGACACTCGATCGATCGATCAATAAGAAAATTAATAAGTCTTGAATGGATGATTGTAAGTTTTGTAGACTGACATCGTAAGAAACCCAGATAAAGACGCATCTGAGCATCAAAAAGCACAGAAATACTATTTTTCTCACCTCGTGAAGTGCATCGTCATATTCATCCGTATGAGCCAGTTTAAATGTCCCTGGCCCATCTCTAAATACCGTACGTTCGTACCGGACAATGATGCAACGCATTGGGCCAGAGTACACCGAACGAAAACATCGGGATCTTTATACAGGTGTTGAATGTTTGGGAAAATATACTTGGGAAAAATAGAAGCGTTGGAGAGAGTAATCGCTTTGACAAGCATTAGCCAATAGGATCATGAGGATACAAAACCAAGATAATAAATTAATAATGCGCATACGACTTGCATTAATGTTCGCAATGCAGCGCCTTGAACGAGGGCAGTTACGGCGGCCCCAACGATGAGGGTGACCACGGCGATGAGGGCGACCCCGGCGATGAGAGCGACCCCGGCGATGAGAGCGACCCCGGCGATGAGAGCGACCCCGGCGATGAGAGCGACCCCGGCGATGAGATGAGAGCGACCCCGGCGATGAAGATGAAGGTGACCCCGGAGATGAAGGTGACCCCGGAGATGAGGGTGACACCCGAGATGAGGGTGACACCGGAGATGAGGGTGACACCGGAGATGAAGGTGACCCCGACAATGTAATCTTATGGCTAGCCTTGGGGATTCGGAGTCGATCTGCTCCCGTTACACTATGCCTTTACTTTGGGTTCCGGCGTTATCTCATGGGGCACCAAGAAGCAGAAAACCGTTGCAGCCTCATCATGCGAGGCCGAATATGTCGCTGCTTTCGAGGCGGTCAAAGAGGGCACTTGGATCCGTGCCTTACTCAATGGCATTTGCTTCCCTTGTACGACCTCCATGACCATCTTTTGTGATAACAATGCAGCTATAAATTTATCTGAAGATCCACTACTCCATTCCCCTGTCAAACACGTCAATATTAAATATTACTTCCTCCGCGAACGTGTTCACGCAGGTGATTTCACTCTTCAGTATGTCAACACGAAGGATAACTGACATTTTTACCAAACCCCTTGAACCATCAAAATTCATCTGCCTTCGTGGATTCTTGGGGCTATGCTAACTCGACCCTCCCATGCATGAGGAGGAGCTGATGTTGTCCATGCTGAGGAGGAGTGTTGGAATTTGAGCATCATGAACAACATCAAACTCCGAGACAAATGATACGGCTATTTTAGCCACAATGGGACTGCTACCCCTTGTACCACTCGCATTGTCTCTACTATCCCCATTGTTCTTTTGATATATATTAGTCATGCTTCCTATCATACTAAACCTCAGTCCGTTATACACTACCATTATACGAGACTGAGCTACAATATTTAGGTCTTGCTTTCTAACACCATCCCCCAGTTCTGGACAGCAGGTACGTCGTCCACCATGTGTGCTAACAGCAATATGGCGTCTGATAACGCACCCCGATTTTTTGGTTTTGAAGCGAGATCCAGGGCCAGGTCAGCCCCATGGAAATGGCGCACCATGTGAGTCGGGGCAAGTCGGAGCGCACAGCTGCATTCTAAACGAAACGGTCACCAAGCAAAGAGCAGTGGTCGTCAAGTACAAATGCGATTGTGCAGGATGTGATGCCGCGCTGTTCTCGAGCAAGGAGAACGCGAGAGGACATGTGCGGCGCACGCACTTCAGGCAGCTGGATCAGAAGCCCTTCAAGTGTCTCCACCCAGAGTGGTATGTAGCTTATCGGAACAAGTCATTCGCACGCTGTAGCTAATATTGCTAAATGGCAGGTTTGCTTCGCTTTCAGCGGCTAGGAGACACGTCAAAGACAAAACCAAAGCTCAGTATCCGGACTGGTATGTGTTTCACCATATTGCGTAGTAAATAACAGACTAAAGAAAGACTCTGTAGCAAGAAGCTGCTCGGGCGAAAGAATTATGTGTCGACGACATATAGAAAACATTGTAAGGGCCGGAAGCATCTCGCAAAAGCCGGTCTCGTCGCTGGGGCGTAGCAAAGTACTTGTACATGCACAGACGCACCTTTCGGACAATCCGTATACTTACTAACGACAGCCTGAATGTCCCCTTGTCCCCTTTCAACACAGCATCATGTCCGCTCATCAGCACAGCACCTTGTTCCCCATTGACACCGCACCCTGTCCTCCATCAGCACAACACCTAGTTCCCCATTGACACAGCACCCTGTCCTCCATCAACACAGCACCTTGTTTCCTGTCATTTTCAACAACCGTATTCTCTATTCAACCAGAGCCTGCACCGGTCATTGCACTTCCACCCAAAACGTATCAGGTGTGCTGGTGGCTTGATTAATGTACAGACAGTGATGTCAATGTGCCATCCATGGTGTTCTTTTCCAAGGCCTAAACAAAGCAAGTTGTACTTCGCTACTGCAATCAATCCAACGGGCAGATACGGTGCTGCTGATGATGTGGTTATTGATGCTGGTGGTTTGATGGTAAGTAGATGCACCTCGAGAAGCGACTCTCAGACCTATTAATCATTGCACCAGGGGCATGCTTCGTCATAATGTACCTCTCTGTGTATGTCAAGTAATTCTCCCACTACTTGTTGATCTCCGTTCATGTCACTCATCATCCAGGTGCTTATGAGCCTGTCCACTCGTAACATGGATAATACCAGTAAACTACACAAGGTCGCTGCGATGCAAAGCCTACAACCCCATCTCGCAGCTTGACGAAAGTATGATTGAGTGTGAGCGAGCTCCATGATTAGAAGTTAATCAGGGTACGTTGCTCCCATCAGATAAAAGGGTTCAGCTAGCTCACCTGATTGTGTGTTGGTAAGTAAATCCTCCTCAAGAAGCGACTCTCAGACCTATTTCTCGTTCCACCAGGGGCATTCTTCGTCATAATGCACCTCTCTACGCACCTCTAATATCTCTCCCACTACTTGTTAATCTCCGTTGACGTCACTCATCTGCCAGCATGAGCCTGTCCACTCGTAACGTGGATGATACCAGTAAACTATACGCGCAAGGTTGCTGCGTTGATTAACTGATCAAGTAGCGTACCCTTTCCTCGATTTTTTTCGCCTGATTAACGTCTAATCATAGAGCTGGCCCACACCTGATCACACTTTCGTCAAGCTGCGAGATGGGGTTGTAGGCTCTTCATCGCAGTGACCTTGCATAATTTACTGGTATCATCCATGTTCCGAGTGGACAGGCTCACGAGCACCTGTCAGATCAGTGACGTCAACGGAGATCAACAAGTAGTAGGAGAATTATTGGACGTATGCAGAGAGGTGTATTATGATGAAGAATGCCCTGGTGCAACGATTAATAGGGCTGAGAGTCACTTCTCGAGGTGCATTTGCTTACCACTAAACCACCAGCATCAATAACCACATCATCGGCAACACAGTATCCGCCCGTTGGATTGATTGCAGTAGCGAAGTACAACTTGCTTTGTTTGGCGTTGGAAAAGAATACCACGGATGGCACACCGACATCGCTGTCTGTCATTAATCAAGCCACCAGCATACCTGATACGTTTTGGGTGGAAGTGTAACGACCGGTGCAGGCTCAGGTTGAATAGAGAATGCGGTTGTTGAAAATGACAGGAAACGAGGTGCTGTGTTGATGGAGGACAGGGTGCTGTGTCAATGGGGAACAAGATGCTGTGTTGATGAGGGGACATGCTGTGTTGAAAGGGGACAAGGGGAAATTCGTGCTGTCGTTAGTAAGTATACAGATGTGGTCGATTGGGATATATTGTGTCCCAGCACCACACTGTCACGGCTGACGGGCCTCAGACTAAATATGTTACGTACGTTTACAACAAATAGAATATATACCCAAAGTGATTGAAGAATGAACTAAATGTGGGTAACATACCAGATCTTAACAATTGAAAGCCTGTCATCATATAGGTTGGGTCCGGGGTCACATTGATAGGACAATGGTATTGCTCTATGAACTAGCGAACACAACGACAGTATGCTTATGTAACTAACTAAGGGTCCGTGTTGTAAGCCACGCTTACAACAATTCCTGAAAATGCTGTGATTATTTTAATTGGGTAAGTTTAGCGGGAAGACCAGGGTGTTTGGAAGACTTTTTGTACATTTCTGTTCATGATGTGTCAGTACACAGCTGTTTTGTAGGGCCCCTATTCTGAAGAATTCTTCTACGGAGATAAAGGATGTCATCCCCTGATCAGTAACTTGTTTTTTTACAAGGAACCTTGATGGGCCTCGCTAAGGTACCCAACATGATTTTACGATCGGAAATTCCAAGTAGTATAGGTGTTGATACATTGCACAATTCGCATGAGAGCAACCTACTCAAAAACCAAACAATGAAGGGCAAAGATGGTGGGAAGTTGTACAGACAAAGCCTATCAATCTAGAATACTTTCTTCTCAAGAAATAATCTATCAATTCCAATATAGACATCCCAGTGAAAATCTGCTCTGGAGAGATCTCGGGTGTGCCGAGAACGAAAGAACCACACAGGAGTGTTGCCATGCAAGCCTCATCCTCTCATAACCCATCAGAAATAAGCATACCCCCGTGCCAACCTGTCAAATCTCCCAAAGGAGCTTGTGGCGAGGCGATGACATCCACGAGCTTGTGCTCTCAGTATGGGGCACTTTGACTCATCATTTGGATTACTTAGACTGGGCGAGGGGGAATAACAGGGGAGAATAGTAGTATATTAGATTAGCGCAAAATATATACCTTGCCGTGAAAACAATAAATGAGTAGAGAAATCAACTTCAGACTAAATCAGAAGAGAAAGGGGAGACGAGGGCAGAGAGGGCAGTGCAGGCAGCAGGGGAAGTGCAACCCAAGTGTGGCAGGGAGGACAATAGCTTGGTGACAGTAAATAAAACAAGTAGACAAATCAATTTCAGACTGGACCAGAAGAGAAGGCTGGGATGAGGGCAGAGAGGCAGCAGGGGAAGTGTGACCCAAGTGTGGCAAGGAGGACAATGGCTTGGCGGCAGTAAATAAAACGAGTTGCCAAATCAACTTCAGACTGAACAGGAAGAGAAAGCTGGAACAAGGGCAGAGGGGCAGCAGGAGAAGTGCAACCGAGTGTGGCAGGAAGGAAAATGCCTTGGTGGCAGCAGATAAACAAGTGGACAAATCAACTTCAGGCTGAACCGGAAAAGAAAGCTAGGACGAGGGCAGAGAGGCAGCAGGAGAAGTGCGACCCGAGTGTGGCAGGGATGATAATGGCTTGGCGGCAGTAAAGAACCCTTGGGGGGGGGGTTGAAAGCGCGAGAAGAGAGTGGTGGAACCAGGCTGGGCTTTATACGCAGGAGGTTGAGTCGCCGTACTAATATTCGCGCTCCGACCACAGACAAAAGAAACCCGCCGGTGAAATAATTAACTGACTTATATTAAGAACAACACAAATTAGGAGGGAATGCAGGGTTTTGAACTCAAGTCGGAGTAGAAACGCACGTGGCATGGATGGTCACTTCGTGCCACCACCATCTACGCCTGCTCTGCCCACAAGCCGTCGTCCCCGCTCCCCCGAGTATACTCCGAATACCATGAAAAAGGCAAAACTTGCTCACGACCCTGGCCCTGGCCATGGTATGGACGAGGACCTCCCTTTGCCCACGCCCAGCTCCACGTACCCTGTAGCTGAGCCACCTACCCCCTCCGACCCCCAACTCTTCCTTTCCTACTCCGTCGACGCTGTAACGAACCTAACCCGCATCTTTTCTGACCCCTCCGCTGTTGATGACCCGATTGCCGGGTGGGCCTCCTTCTGCCTTAGTCTCATTGACATCATCTCGAGCCCTGTCCCCCACGGCGTGGCCATGGATGATCCTTCTGTCATCGACGCTTGCTCCGAAATTCGCGCACACCTCGGCCAAGCCTCGAAGGATACCCACGCCTGGCCTTCTGACCCTCCTCAGGACGCCCCTCCTTCCCCGCCCCTCCCCTCCCCTCCGCCCGCCCTCGATGGCAACGTCGCCCACTACCTCCAACAACTACAAACATCCATCTCAGCCCAGATGTCACGTCTGGAACGCCAAATCGCGTCCGCAACCCGCACCAACCCCCGCCAAACTAAAAACTCCGGGGACTTCCCATTCAACTGCATTGTCATTCACGGTTTCTAATTGTTCTCGAATGAAGCCCCCCGACCACCCTGGCCTCCCCGGTCCCCCGTCCTTCGCTGCAGTCGCCTCCAGCCCACCCAACCCAGCCCCTACGGCCCCAAAAACCCCCCAAACCTCCCCCACGCAAGCCTCCCTCCCCGATCCGTTTCGTGGTCCGCTTCAAAGGCAACCCGCCTTCTCCCGACAGCCGCCCTCCTCCCCTCATCATTTCCAGGAGGATAAATGCCAAGTTCAAAGCTGTCCCCACGGCTTGTGGCCTCCAGGCCATCGGCACGCACTGGAACTCAGCCGGCAACCTTATCATCACCTTCCCCCCCTCCACCTCCCCTGCCCTCGTCTCGGCACATCTCCCATCCATCAGAGAGGCCCTGGATCTTGGTGCTGACCCTACCATCTCGCGTGATACACGCTGGTCTAAGATCATCCTGGCGGGTGTCCTTGCCCGAGAGTTCCCAGGCGGCCCTGTTCTCTCCGACACCTCCCTCCTCAACTCCTTCAACGACCTTCCCTTCTCCTCCAAAATCACCCTCACCCAAGCCCCTTCCTGGATACGGCCCCCGGACTCAATCTCCGGCCTCAAGTCCTCCATCTCGATGGCGTTTGAGGATCCCGACGGCTCCCTCCTCAAAGAAGCTTTCCAAACCCAATTCTTCATGTTTGGCGCCCCTGTCACCGTCAAGCGCTGGGTCGACAAGCCAAAACTTCGTCAATGCCCTAACTGCTGGTCCCTCGGCCACTCCACTGCGCAATGCAACTCCCGCCCAAAGTGTCGCCTCTGTGGGGACCGTCACGCTGAAGCTGTCCACCGCTCTAAATGCAATGCATGTAAGTTAGCCAATCTCCCAGTTGACCAAGACTGCCCCCATGACTTCAGGTGCGTCAACTGCTCTGGCCCTCACGTAGCTGACTCCCCCGACTGCCCTGAGCGCCGCAAATATGCGGTCCCCCCCTCCATGTCCCAGGCCCCCCCTCCTCCCAGTTCTCAACCTGCCCCCCCCTCCGACGACGACATCACCTTTGACTAATGCCCCCCCTCCAGCTACGCTGCCTCCAACTCAATGTAGCGCGTTCCAACACCCGCATGCACTTCATCCTCAACACCTTCTCCAACTACGACATCATCTTCCTACAAGAACCCTGGTGGGGCAAAATCGGTACAGGTCGCTCTATCTCTGACCCATCCGGGACCACCATCAAAGGCACCGTCTCATGCCCTGCATGGGAATCTTTCCTCCCCCTCACCGCCCCTGACCAGACCCCCCGGGTTGCCACCTTTGTCCGTAGAAACACACCTGGCCCCTCAGCCCTCCCCCGCCCGGACCTCCTCAACTCCCCAGACATACTCACAAACTCTTTCACTTATGGTGACCTCTCCTTCATATCTGTAAATGTTTATAACGCTGGCGCCAGCAGGGACTCAACGGCGCTCCAAACACTGCTCAACTCTGACCTCCCAGCCACAACCCCTACCCTCATCCTCGGCGACTTCAACCTCCACCATCCATCCTGGGCAATTACTGGCAGCCACCCCCGCCACCCCTCCCCTGCAGCAAATGACCTCGCTGACTGGGCAGCTGCTAACGCTTTTGCCCTGGTCAACTGCCTGGACAAACCAACCCGCATTGGCCAGACCAACCAGTCCAACTCCATCATCGATCTAACGTGGGTCAACTATGCGGCCACTGAATGCAACTTAGTCCATGACTGGGAGGTCCTCCCTGACTCGGTTGCTGCCTCGGACCACAACCCCATCCACTGGGCCATCCACCCCTCAGCCCCCCACCCACTGGGCCCCGATGACTGCCCACACCCCTTCCGGATTGACCCGTCTTTGCGGAAAGAGTGGTGTGAGGCTTTTTCCCGCTCCATCCGTTCTAACCCCCCACCCCCAGAATACCATTCCCCCCAAGACGTTGAAGTGGGCGCCACTGCCCTACTCAGCTCTCTATCCATAGCCACCTCAGATGTCATGCCTAGAAGCACTGGCAAGGCCCCCCCCCGATCCAAATGGTGGAATGAGGCCTGCGATGAGGCCATGCGTGCCCTTATGCACACACGCGGACCACAACGTGAGGTGGCCAGAGGCCGCCTCCACGCAACCATCCGCAAAGCGAAGCGTGACTGGGCCATGGACATTGTCCAACGTTCCTCCCACACGGAGGTATGGAGCCTATGCCAGTGGGCCTCAGGAAAACGCCGCCAACGCACCCCCCCAATTCGTCACGGTGACACCATAGCTATCGACCCATCCTCACAATGCCACGCTTTTGCTGACACCTTTGTCCCCAGGACTGCACCCGTGATAGACCCAGTCCTGACATCTGACCCTGCCCCTCTCCCTCCACGGGGCTTCACCCCCTTCTCGCAATCTGAGATCCTAGAAACCCTCTCATCCGCCTCGAACACCTCTGCTCCTGGTGCCTCCGGCTCCACCTACCGTATCATCAAATGGGCCTTCTCCGTTTCGCCTGTCGAGCTCACCAACTTCCTCAATGCCTGCATTCAACAAAGCGTCCACCCTACAGCCTTCAAAACGGCCATCATTGCTATCGTCCCCAAACCACGCAAGGCCGACATGTCCAACCCCCGCTCCTACCGTCCCATCGCTTTGCTGGAATGCCTTGGCAAGCTCCTTGAAAAACTCATGGCAGCCCGTATCATGTATGAGGTCGGTCGCCACAACTTAGTCCCTTCCAACCAGTTTGGTGGCCGCGACAAATCCTCAGTCATTGATGCATGCCTGTCCCTCACCCATGATGTCCAGGCTGCGTGGCACAATGGACTCGTCGCCTCAGCCCTTGCTATTGATTTCAAGGGATATTTTGACAATGTCAACCACGCTTGCCTACTCCACACCCTTGAACTCCTCGGCTTCTCCCCGCTGGTTATTGCATGGACCAGGTCATTTCTGTCCAACCGCCTCGTCCGCATCCGCATCGACGGTTTCCTCAGTGACCCCCTCCCCATCGCTGGTGTTGGTATCCCTCAAGGCTCCCCCCTATCCCCCATATTATCCACCATCTACTTGTCCCCTATACTCACATGTCTAAATGACCTCCCAGATGTCAACCTTAAAGTATATGTAGATGACACCCTCATCCTGGCGATGTCTGAGTCCCTGGATACTAACACTGCCCGCCTATCAAATGCCTTCAACACTGTGGTCAATCTGCTCCACCTCCTTGGCCTAGACATTGATGCTGACAAAACTGAACTCATCCACTTCACCCGCTCTAGAGCTGATCCCGCCAATGACCCCCTCATTCACATCTCCCCCCTTTCTGCCCCAGCCCGTGCCGTCAACCCCCAGCACTCCATACGCTGGCTTGGTGTCTATTTTGACTGCTCCCTCACATTCTGCACACATGTCCACAACATGGCCAACCGTGCCAGCTCTGCCACTGCAGGTCTAAAACTCCTTGCCAACAGCATCCGCGGCCTCAGTGTAGCCAATGCCAGACTCCTCTACCATGCTATCATCATCCCCATCCTCATCTTCACCTCCCCAGTGTGGTACACTGGCCGCCGCCAGAAAAAACTCATCAAGCCCCTTGAAAAGGCCCAGACTGAAGCTCTCTGATGGATTCTCGGCACTTTCTGCACGTCCCCTGTTGCAGAAATGCACCACATTGGTGCCATCCTCCCCATCCCCCACCTGCTACGCAAACTCTCCACCAATGCCGCCATTCGTTTCAGTCGCCTCCCCGCCTCATCCCAAGTCCTAGCGAGGGCCACCATCCGGGCGGCTACCTCCTCCCCCCTACCCCCCCAAACGGCTCATGCAACCAAACCACCATCATCCACCACCTCGCCTCTATGTCCAGCCCCAAGACCGAACGGATTTTTCCTTATTTCGCCCCCCCACATGGAGTCCTCCTTTTAGCCCTGAAGAGCGCACTCACTTCATCGAGCAACTCCGCCTCACCATCCACACTGCCAACCAGGACCCTTCTGCCATCATCATCTACACTGATGGCTCCCGCCGCAAAGCTCATGGGAACCACCGACGCACAGGTGCCGGCTACTCTATCCATCACCTTGGCACCTCCATCCGCCATGGGCGCTTCGGCCTAGGCAAACGTGCAGGGATTTTCGACGCCGAAATGTTTGCCCTGGCTAGTGCCAGCACCATTCTACCGAAAATCATGGCTGATTTTCCTGAAGCTAAGCACCTTCTTGTCTTCTCTGACAATCAGGCTGCACTCAGATCCATTGATGACCTCTCAGACCACCCCAGCCAGTGTGCCTCCATAATTTTCCGCAAACACATTGATGCTTTCCTAGTTGACCCATCCCACCATGTCTCCCTCTCCTGGATCCCCGGCCACAAGGGATTCCAAGGCAATGAAGAGGCCGACTTCCTTGCAAAAGACACTGTTACCCGCCCCCCCATCATCCACTCCACTATCTCCTGGGCCCTGGAACGTGCCAAGTCCCGCTCCCTGAAACTTTGGCGACAAGACTGGCTCCGCCTTCCCCACACCAACCAAGCTGCCGTCACGCTCCACAAACCCCCTGCTGTGAAACTCTCAAAGTTCCACAAGGAATATGGTGGTCCCCGCCACGTCCACACACACGTCATCCAGGCCATCTTGGGCCACGGCTTCTTCGGCGCCTACTACCAACATTTCCTTCCCGACCTCCCCACCTCCTGTCCCTGTGGCACAGAAGACATCCAGTCCCGCCTCCACATCATTTCCGAGTGCCCCCTTCATGAGGAGCACCGCCACACCCTCCGCACTGCCTCTCAAGACTTATCACTCCCCATTATCCTCGGCACCTACAAAGGCCTTGAAGCCCTAGCTGAGTTCATTGACGCCTCTGATGCTTTCCGGAAAGCATAACCGGCCCGCCATCCCTGTTCTTCCCCGCCCTACATTCGACCCTCTTGCCCATACCAACCAGCTACATACACATCTTGCCGCCCCCACCTACCATTAGGGTACTTTTCTCCCAACCGCTATGTATCTTAGTTATGCGACGCGGTATATAAATGTATTAAAAAAAAAAAAAATAGAAACGCACGTGGTTTACGCTGAAACCCAAGAACCCCATCCCTATTCCCACGTGTCTCATCACGCCAACATGACATACCACACAGTTCCCTCTTCAAGTCCATGTACATATAATTGTTCTACTGAGGGGTTGTATAAAGGTTACAAAGTCTCAGTCGACACAAGGTAAGAGATCGACTGAATATATATTGATACCTATAAAGGTTACAAAGTCTTTCGTATGTGTGAGCATTCGCATGTGAATATGCAACATTCGTAATGTACCTCAGTCGACACAAGGTAAGAGATCGACTGAGGTTGGCTGGTTGAGCAGCTCGTAATTTATAGTAGTCCAAAAAAAATAGAAATAGTACGATGTCTCGGATTGGTATCACGAGTGCACACTAGGCACTCATTAGGCTTGAGGCACGTATTAGACTTCGATCCATACTTTGATTAGGCACACATTAGGCTTCGATCCATAACAGGTTGCTTTGTTACCTTATAACATGCCAATATAACCCAAAACGTACAAAAGATGAATGCTTCCAGGTGACCAGTCCTAACACGGTCATTGTGATGTTCGCCGGGCGGCCGGCGCCCCTCGCTAATCTCTAACTCAATTTCGATTTAATAAAGAGTAGCGAATGCAGTCCACCCTGTGTTCCCCACACAATATATCTCTACATAGATTCCCTTCAATCCGATGCGGTTACCCATCAAACGGAACAAAGTGCCAGCCGATGTGACAAAAAGAATTTGAAAAGCGAATTAGATACACGACCTGCGACAAAAACCGCTAATAGATACAAACTTTTGGCTGTCACTGGGCTTCCTCTACGCGCCACACCTTCACAACACCTGACCTGTCACCGCTGACGATACCGCCGCGGAAGGGGGAATCGATACAAGCAAGGGCTGTTATACAGTTTTGGTGAGCCTTCAGCAGATGCTGCTGGTGGTTGTTGATGAGATTCATCCTTGAGGCTGTCCGCTGATTCTGGCTGCCACCAGGGTGACTGGTGGTCTCAACATGAGTAATAGTCTCGGAACCGATGCTTTCATTAGTCGTGCTAAGAAGAAGTGGAGCGCCACCGTTAATACATAAGGCAAATAAACCAGACGGTTCCCCGTAGACTCACCTCAACGATGCCTTATCGCCATCGATATCAAATCCAATCAATTCAGTGGACCGTTCCATACTACCCAAATCCCACAGCCGCAGTTTTCTATCTTCCGAGCCTGTCACGATGAAACTGCCTCCCCTTGTTTTAATACATTTCCCCCACCTTCCCCAATGTGTTCGATACCCGCATCAGATCGGGTGGAGTGGGTCTATTCCCAAGTATAGTAAACTTCAGGTAGTAAGAGAGCATCGAGTAGACCATGCAGGGGAATACATCACATCTGTTACGCATTACAACCCTCGTGTCTTTTAGAAACTACCTCCAACATCATATATGCCTACATGCTACTATTGTCGTCCTCGACCTTCCCACTATGCCAATATTACAGACCACGGAGAATCCTTGGCACCATGGACCAATTGGTACCTTCTGCGTCGATTGGGTAATGGTTGCTCTCGAGGTCCAACCTTCCGCTCAATCGGTATTGATTGAGTCATGGGACATCGAAACGAAGCTTAGTTGAAACATATGAAACTTGGGAATTTTCCCCTGACACATCGACATCTATGGTGTAGATCGGGGCTGCTCCCTAGGTCATCTCCGGAATAGAGGCTGAAAAGAATCCCGCGGCTGCTATTGCGGCCCTTGTGCGACTCCGCCTGCTAGTGAGACGGATTCATCGCGACAGACGTCTGCGTGGACAATGGTTGGGGGTGTGGATTTTTCAGGCCTTGCAGGTTGGATGATACATGCACTCTTAAAATATGGAGACTCTCATCATCACCTGCACAGGCAAAAAAATGCACACCCTCAAGGCTGTCACACGCGCATGATGCTGCGAAGCGGCTTACTACTCACATTCCTTGCCAATCTCGCAGTATCCCACACCTTCAAGGTCTTCTCATCTGAACATCTTACACAGAACGCATGGTCTGGCGCGACAGCAATGGCATTGACCGTTGCGGGGTGCGATATGAGATTCGTAATCAGAGACGCTTCTGGTCGACGCTGGCTTCCTTGCATCAAAAACGCGCTTTGTCACGGGGTATTTTGTCAACGGACAGGTCCTTCATGGACCCTTGGTCCGAAATCAACCATTACTTCACGGGAATTCTCATCGTAGAGTTGCCCCAGGAGGGTAGTGATGCCTATGTGTCGCGGCTCTAAACCGCAGACAAGTTAACACGCACATACGTCGCAGCCAATATCAACTGCATCACCGAACGACATGGAGAACGGCTTTGTTGACTACACACAGCGATGATCAGCCTGCACTGTAGCGTCATTGGATACCCGCACCATAGTGTTGTTGGATACAGGTGAAGACTGTCCCGACAAGACCATCCTGACAGAACTGTATCATCTTCCTCTACCTCAATCCCCATCTGTGAAATGGATGGTGTAAGACTAGTATCTGCTGCAGGCGCAGACAGACACTAGAATGAGTGATGGGGAATAAACCACTACTGTATTGAAATCCACATGTACATAATATATACTAGTGGAGAACAATGGAATGTGAGCAACAATGGGATGTGGACTACAATGGGATGTGGACAATAATGGAGACTAAATAATACCAAATCACAGTGTAGGGAGTCTCACTCCCTTACAATGGGGCTTCCAACAAGCCAGTCGCGTTGGCCTTCACAGACTACCGCCACAGGCGCTTTCTGGTAGTCAGTGGACCAAATATGCAGGTGGGGCCTCGTACAAGATGAGGAACCATCAATAGTGCTGGACACCACGGAATCGGAGAGGCTTGCAGGTCTATTTTCAGGAAGGTTGGGCGGCGGCGGCATGATACTGCTGGGGCGCACGGATTACACAGAGATGGCACGTTCGCGATCGCCGTGGATAGTGAGAGAAGACAAGAGTAAATTTATGACGGCTGGTCTACATCCCAAATCATCAAAGTGGTTCATGTGCTCCATGCTACCCACACGAGGTAGGCGTGGACTGTTGTACCATCCGTGACGTCCATGGCTATCGAGTGTCGACCACCGTGACGTGACGATCCCGCTTTGGTGGAAACTTCGGAGGGCCTCGTTACGATGAATATAGTTTGTGGGACAACACTGAGTTTCTGGAGCTCGACGCCAGACGTCGTTTGCCCCATTGCTTCTAGTTCTGGTTCTTTCGACCGTGTAGCAAAACTAGATCATGTCAGTCTCATATGTCGATCAGTGTCCTTGATATATCTCACCTTGATAGCACATTGGAAGGTTTCATGATATAGTCACGGGTTCCGGTTCTTCCGACCGTGTAGCAAAACTAAATCGTGTCCTGTACGAGTAGCTCCTGATTTTCTAGTGGATATCAAAGTCTCACTGGGTGTCTCAGCCTTCGGAACGGTCCTAGCTTTTGAGCTTTGAGCTTTCCAGAAATTAGTCTTATCGGCTTTCATCACCCAAAGCGCTGCCGCATCGAACACTTGGCGTGAAAGCTGTATGAAAGATGTGGTGAACTGATGAATATAGGGGCGATTTGTAGTCATCCAATAATATACAGGAGTTTTCAACGTTAAAAGGAGACTTCTCTCGCTTATACTTCGCAGATCCGAACGCAGGAAATGTTTTAAAGAAGGATATAGTATATACCAGACATCTGTTGAGGGCAGATTCTTTGTTTCTCCTGCAATAAATTCGGAGGCACCTAGATGTCCTTGAATGCTACCTGTATTCAACAAAATACTGGCAGGACACACCTTCTCTGATCCACATATTCGGATGATGGGGGGAGCCCAAAGTATCACTCATGAGTTCCCACAGACGCATTCTTTGGAAAAGACCCAGTTCACAAGGACTTGTCAACGAAGTGAGAACACCAGCGACAACGGTTTCTTCATCGTCTGCAAAGAACAGCACTTGTCAATAAAATCCATTAAAGGAGGGAGAAAGATTTACCAGATAAAGCTTGGATCATCACTGGAAAAATATACTCTTCTAAGCTTCGACCGCCAATACACGCCGCAACATCGACAATCGTCTTGAAAAATGCATACCGCAGAAGCCAATCTCGATCATTGAGATGTGATCATGTGCCGAGCAATACATCATTCGTCTTCTGCCGTCGAAAGAAAACACAGAGCAAAGAGACGTTATGTAGTACGGTGTGTTTCACGACACTGGATCGATCGATCAATAATAAAATTAATAAGTCTTAAATGGATGATTGTAAGTCTTGTAGACTGGCCTCGTAAGAAACCTAGATAAAGACGCATCTGACCATCAAAAGGCACAGAAATACTATTTTTCTCATCTCGTGAAGTGCATCGTCATATTCATCCGTATGAGCCAGTTTAAATGTCCCGTGAGCCTTGATCGCCTGGCCCATTTCTAAATACCGTACGTTTGTACCAGACAATGGTGCATGCATTTGGCCAGAGGACACTGAACGAAAACATCGGGATCTTTATACAGGTGTTGAATGTTTGGGAAAATATACTCGGGAAAAATAGAAGCATTGGAGGGAGTAATCACTTTGACAAGCATTAGCTAATAAGATCATGAGGACACAAAACCTAGATAATACATTAATAGTGTGCATACAACTTGCATTAATATTCGCAATGCAGTGTCTCGAACAAGAGCAGTTACGGCCGCCCCAATAGTTATGCCCACTCCAACAATGATTATGAAGAATGAAGAATGAACTAAATGTGGGTAATGTACCAGATCTTGAATTGAAAGCCTGTCATCATATAGGCTGGGTCCGGGGTCACATTGATAGGACCATGGTATTGCTCTATGAACTAGTGAACAAAGACAGGTATGCTTATGTAACTAACCAAGGGTCCGTGTTGTAAGCCATGCTTACAACAATTCCTGAAAATGCTGTGATTATTTTAATTGGGTAAGTTTAGTGGGAAGACCAGGGCGTTTGGAAGACTTTTGTACATTTCTGTTCATGATCTGTCAGTACACAGCTGTTTCGTGGGGCTCCTATTCTGAAGAATTCTTCCAAGGAGATAAAGGATGTCATCCCTGTTAACTTTTCGGCGAAAATATGACCAGACCTATAGAGGATGAGCACAATACTGTCTGAGTGATATTGTTGGTTATAAATGCATATGGGGGTCTTATGTGTAACTACGGGATTATATACTCAGACACAAGAGCAGTAGGGTCATAATGACCCCAGTCACTATACAACTCCGGCTGCTCGTTTTACCCAAAAAGCTAACAATCCCCTGATCAGTAACTTGTTTTTTACAAGGAACCTTGATGAGCCTCGCTAAGGTACCCAACATGATTTTACAATCAGAAATTCCTAGTATAGGTGTTGATACATTGCGCAATTCGTGTAAGAGCAACCTACTCAAAAAACCAAACAGTTAAGGGAAAAGATGGTGGGCAGTTGTACAGACAAAGCCTATCAATCTACAATACTTTCTTCTCAACAAATAATCTATCAATTCCAAGATAGAAATCCCTGGAGAGATCTTGGGTGTGCCAAGAACAAAAGACCCATACAGGAATGTTGTGCTGCCATACAAGCCTCATCCTCTCACAACTCATCAAATCTCCCGAAGGAGCTTGCAGCGAGGTGACAACATCTGCGAGCTGATGCTCTCAGTCTGGGGCATTCTGACTCATCATTTGGGTTACTTACGGCCAAGCTTGTAGGAGGGATGCCTTGGCGGTGCTAGATAGCTCTTGAAGGGTCAAATAACAGGAAGAGGAGCTTTATATAATGCTTGAAGAAGCCGGTCTTCAGAGAGGACAATAAAGCTACAAATAAGAGGGTCAAAGAAAGCAATGGAAAACTCAGTCATTCTTTGACTGTCTTATTTGTAGCTTTATTGTCCTCTCTCAAGGCTGAGGGGCTTGATATAACACTTTAATAGCTACAAATAAGTCTGTCAGAGGAAGCTCACAAGAATCAAGGGAAAGTGGTGAGGGGGGTGTAAGATATCTTGTGCTGTGAGCACAAAATATCTAATGTGAAGAGATGTGTAAAATCTGATGATATTCTAGAGAACTTGGGAGACTTTATATGCAGTGAAACTCTGAATGGCACAATCTTAAAGAACAAAAGCACATGTTGAAGACAATGGGAAAAAGAGGAACAATGGAGGTGGAATATGCTAGCAGAATATGACAATATAATCAATGATATAGAAAAAAGGACATATAGAAACAATGAGAAAGAAACATGTAGCTATCTACCACTCGACACAATAGAAGGTATGATGTCATTGATAACAAGATCGCAGTGTAGGGAGTCTCACTCCCTTACAGGGGTGAAGAGAGTGGCAGGGTTTTATATGCAGGAGGTTGAATTGCCATACTAATATTCCTACTCTGACCGCAAACACAAGAAACTCACTGGTAAATTGATTAACTGAACTATATTAAGAACAACCCGAAAATTAGGGTGGAATGCAGAGTTTTGAACTGAAGTCGGAGTAAAAACACATGTGATTTAGGTGGATATAGTAAAGGCTGAGAACCAAGAAACCCATCCCTACAAACATGCTGTCTCATCATATCAACACAGCAACAGCTGCATTCCACACAGTTCCCTCTTCCTTACAGTCCATATACATCTCTTTGTTAGATCTACTGAGAGGTGCTCTGTCCAATAACCCACATGCCAAGATAATGTTGAAACAGTTGAATAACACTTTGCAGAACACCCCTGTGAGTGTGATTGGAAAGTAAACACTAAGTATATTCAACTGTAAAGACATACCTGTGAGTGTGATTGGAAAGTAAACACTAAGGAGACTTTCCCACACCCACAGTGGACTATACTACTAGGTGCTTATCTAAGCACCTATATAGGAGGTACCGACCTAAGGTAACTCACTCAATACTGCACCTACAGTGCTGGGAAAAATACTACAAATATCAAAAAAATTGTTGGAATATGTGGTTCGGAACCCTAAGTACCCACATGTATCCATAGTAGTCCTTATCCATGGCTTTGGTTCTGTCCACCATGCGGTCAATCTGAGTCTGAGTTTGAGTATGAGTGGTGGTCTATTTGTCCACTAGGGTCACTATTCTGTGCCCCGATCCCCCTTCCCTTCTTTCATTCTAACAGGTTATGGGCCCCGGCATTGCCCTGGCAACATCCTCCATTATTCTTTGATCTCTGTGGGATCCACTTCACCAATTTCTTTCTTCTGCTCACAGCACCATCTTGCAACATCCATCCACAACTCATTCATGTTTTATATCACCATGCACTGTTGTTGCCTCTGTGCAGCCCCCAACATCTGCCAGCAGACACCTGTGACACCGATGTCACGCTGTGTCACACCATTGTGACAGTCGTCATCCGGAGTTTTGTAGACATTGTGGAGAGAGCCACAACTAGTTTCTGATGGAATTTTTGATGAGCATGACCACTTTTCATCTCCATCCACCTTTCTGACCAATTAAATAATCCCTTTTTGGATCATTTTTGGTCATGGTCCTGTCAATGCATCATCCCATGCATTTCCGGCATCTTCTTTCCATCATCCTCCACAATATATTATATTCAACAAGTCTAACAACATTCCTTTCCCTTATGGTCCTCCCATGAGCACTACCAGTGTCTCCTTTGATGGATTTTGGATTTCCTGGATGTGTTTAATCTGGATTTGCTAGTATTTTGGTTTTATTTTTCATCTGCCCCCACTTCCTTTCACAATGGAACTCCCAACCTTTATTAAAACTTTCTTTTCATGTGGAGACTTCTCTTGTCATCTTTTATTTGGTTATTACTGGCAAGATTTGGTGGGAGCATTTTAATTTGGACTATTGGTGGATTATTCAATCTGGTGGGAGTTTTGTTCTTTTGGTTCTCTCACCAGGTGGGAGTGTTGGAATATGTGGTTCGGAACCCTAAGTACCCACATGTATCCATAGTAGTCCTTATCCATGGCTTTGGTTCTGTCCACCATGCGGTCAATCTGAGTCTGAGTTTGAGTATGAGTGGTGGTCTATTTGTCCACTAGGGTCACTATTCTGTGCCCCGATCCCCCTTCCCTTCTTTCATTCTAACAAAAATATGGAGATCATAATAGACTATGTTAGAGCTGTAGTATCATACTCTAACAGATAACACAATACATACAAAAGAAGGATGCGTAAGGGTGACCAGTCCTAACACAGTCACTTTTGATGTTCGCCAGGTGGCCGGCGCCCCTCGCTAATTTCTAACTCAGCTTCGATTTAATACACAGTAGCGAATGCACTCCGCCCTGCTTTCTCCACATCAGTCTGAGGCATGGTGATGGATATACGCCTCGTCGGTGTGCTGGAGTTTGCGTTGATGTGGCATTGTGGAGGGGGGGGGGGGGGGAAGAGAAGAGAGTGGTGGAACAAGGCAAGGCTTTATACCCTGGGGGTTAAGTCGTCATACTAATATTCGCGCTCCTACCGCAGACACAAGCAACCTGCCGGTGAAATAATTAACTGAACTATATTTAGAACAACCCAAATTAGGAGGGAATACAGGGTTTTGAACTCAAGAAACGCATGTGGTTTAGGCTGAGAGCCAAGAAACTCCATCCCTATTCCCACGCGTCTCATCACGACAACACGGCAAAAGCTGCATACAACGGAGTTCCCTCTTCCATAAAGTCCATATACATCTCCTTGTTAGATCTACTGAGGGGTACTTTGTTACCTTGTCTAATGATGCGACCTACATGCCACGTACAAAAGAAGGATGCTTCCAGGTCCTAACGGTCACTGTGATGTTCGCCGGGCGGTCAGCGCCCCTCACTAATCTCTAACGCAATTTTTATTTTAATAAAGAGTAGCGAATGCAGTCCACCCTGTTTTCCTTACACAATATATCTCTACATAGATTCCCTAGAATCTGATGCGGTGATGCATCAAACGGAACATAGTGCCAGTCGATGTGAAAAAGAATTTGAAAAGCGAAATAGATACATGACCTGCGGCAAAAACCGCTAATAGATACAAAACATTTTGCTCTCACTAGGCTTCCTCTACCCGCCATACCTTCACAACACCTGACCTGTCACCGCTGACGATGCCGCCGCGGAAGGGGGAATCGATACAAGCAAGGGCTGTTATACAGTCTTGGTGAGCCTTCAGCAGATGCTGCTGGTGGTTGATGATGAGATTCGTCCTTGAGGCTGTCCGCTGATTCTGGCTGCCACCAGGGTGACTGGTGGTCTCGACATGAGTAATAGTCTCGGAACCGATGCTTTCATTAGCCGTGCTAAGAAGAAGTGGAGCGCCACCGTTAATACATACGGCAAATAAACCAGACAGTTCCCCGTAGACTCACCTGAACGATGCCTTATCGCCATCGATATCAAATCCAGTCAGTACAGCAGACCGTTCCATACTACCTAAATCCCACAGCCGCAGTTTTCTATCTTCCGAGCCTGTCACGATGAAACCGCCTCCCCTTGTTTTTAATACACTTCCCCCACCTTCCCCAATGTGTTCAATACCAGCATCAGATCGGGCGGAACCTGCAAGACCTGAAAAATCTACACCCCCAACCATTGCCCATATATCAGGCTGTGTCCATGCAGACGTCTGTCGCGACGAATCCGTCTCACTAGCAGACGGCGTCGCACCGTCGGGGGATGAGAGCGCAGTGCGGGAGCGCACAAGGGCCGCAATAGCAGCCGCGGGATTCTTTTCAGCCTCTATTCCGGAGATGACCGAGGGAGCAGCCCCGATTTGCACCGTAGATGTCGATGTGTCAGGGGAAGATTCCCGAGTTTCATATGTCTCAACTAAGCGTGTCGTTTCGATGTCCCATGACTCAATCAATACCATTCCCTCCGATTGAGCGGAAGGTCGGACCTCAAGAGCAACCATTACCCACCGGCCACGACCTTTCGTTGGGTGAATGATGCATTTATGTATTCGAAGGGGTTTGCCAGGCGACGCGACGCCAGTCTTCCAGCTCTTGATAAGCAAACCAAAACGTAGATCCCACAACGTGAGAACTCCGGTGATGGATGCAACCACAATCCACGCTTTCCGCTTATCAACGCAGAAGGTACCAATCGGTCCATGGTGCCGAGGATTCTCCATGGTCTGTAATATTCGCATAGTGCGAAGGTCGAGGACAACAATAGTAGCATGTGTAGTAGCATATATGATGTTAGAGGTAGTTTCTAAAAGACGAGTTAGAAAGAGGTAGATGACTTGATTGAATAAATAAACATTTACCTCTATTGTAATGCGCAAGAGATGTGATGTATTCCCCTGCATGGTCTACTCGATGCTCTCTTACTACCTGAAGCTTACTATACTTGGGCATCGACCCACTGGATGATACATGCACTCTTACAACATGGAGACTCCCATCGTCACCTGCACTTGCAAAACAATGCACACCCTCAAGCATACATACCGCTGTCACACGCGCATGATGCTGCGAATACGTCTGTCGCGGCTTACTAGTCACATTCCTTTCCAATCTCGCAGTATCCCACACCTTCACGGTCTTATCATCTGAACACGTCACAAAGAACGCATGGTCTGGCGCGACAGCGATGCCATTGACCGTTGCGGAGTGCGATATGAGATTCGCAATCAGAGACGCTTCTGGTCGACGCTGGCCTCCTTGCATCGAAAACGCGTTTTGTCGGGGCGGATTTCGTCGACGGACAGGTCCTTCATGGACCTTTGGCCCAAAATCAACCATTGCTTCACGGGAGTTCTCATCGTAGAGTTGCACCAGGAGGGTATTGATGCCTGTGTCTCGCGGTTCTAAACCGCAGACAAGTTAATACGCAGACACGTCGCAGCCAAAATCAATTGCACCCACCGAACGTCATGGAGAACGGCTTTGTTGACTGCACGGAGCGATGATCAGCCCGCACCGTACCGACGTTGGATACAGGCGAAGATCGTCCCGACAGAACCGCATCATCTTCCCCTACCCCAATCCCCATCCGCGAAATGGATGGAGCTTCCAACAAGCCAGTCGCGTTGGCCTTCACCGAACCTACCGCCGCAGGCGCTTTCTGGTAGTCAGTGCTCCCCATGTGCATGTGGGGCCTCGTACGCGATGAGGAACCATCAATAGTGCTGGACACCACGGAATCAGAGGGGCTTGCAGGTCTATTTTCAGGAGGGTCGGGCGGCGGCGGCATGATACTGCTGGGGCGCACTGATGACATAGAGGCGGTACGCTCGCGATCGCCGTGGATAGTGAGGGACGACGAGGATCCATTTATGACGGCTAGTCTACGTCGCAAATCATCGAAATGGTTCATGTGCTCGAGGCTACCCACACGAGGTAGGCGTGGACTGTTGTGCAATCCGTGACGTCCATGGCTATCGAGGGTTGACCGCCGTGACGATCCCGCTTTGGTGGAAACTTCGGAGGGCCTCGTCGCGATGAATATAGTTTGTGGGACAACGCTGAGCTTCTGGAGCTCGACGCCAGACGTCGTTTGTGCCATTGCTTCTGGTTCTGGTTCTTTCGACCGTGTAGCAAAACTAGATCATGTCAGTCTCATATGTCGACCAGTGTCCTTGATATATCTCACCTTGATAGCACATTGGAAAGTTTAATGATACAGTCACGAAGTGCTACAAGTTTTATCTCGTCAGTAGAAGTCATTCCAAGCTTTTGAAGCTTGGAGATATTAGCTTCATCCCTGTATTATCATTCAGGAATATAACAAGTAGAATAACTGGTCACATACTCTTCTGTCCGGTTTGCAGCTGTACGAGTAGCTCCTGATTTTCTATTGGATATCAAAGTCTCCCTGGGTGTCTCAGCCTTCGGAACGATCTTGCCTTTTGAGCTTTGAGCTTTCCAGAAATTAGTCTTATCGGCTTTCATCGCCCAAAGCACTGCCGCATCGAACACTTGGCGTGAAAGCTGTATGAACGATGTGGTGAAGTGATGAATATAGGAGCGATTTGTAGTGATCCAATAACATACAGGAGTTTTCAACGTTAAAAGGAGACTCCTCTCGCTTATACTTCGCAGATCCGAACGCAAGAAATGTTTTAAAGAAGGATATAGTATACACCAAACATCTGTTGAGGGTAGATTCTTCGTTGCTCCTGCAATAAATGCAGAGGCACCTAGATTTCCTTGAATGTTATTTGGATTCAACAAAATACTGGCAGGACACACCTTCTCTGATCCATATATTCGGATGATAAAGGAAGCCCAAAGTAGCACTCATGAGTTCCCACAGACGCATTCTTTGGAAAAGACCCAGTTCACAAAGACTTGTCAACGAAGTGAGAACACGAGCGACAACAGTTTCTTCATCGTCTTCAAAGAACAGCACTTGTCAATAAAAGACATTAAAGGAGGGAAAAAGATTTACCAGATAAAGCTTGGATCATCAATGGATAAATATACTCTTCTAAGCTTCGACCGCCAACACACGCCGCAACATCGACAATCGTCTCGAAAAATGCATACCGCAGAAGCCAATCTCGATCATTGAGATATGTGATCATGTGCCCGAGCAATACATCATTCGTCTTCTGCCGTCCAAGGAAAACACAGAGCGAAGAGACGTTATGTAGTACGGTGCGTTTCACGACACTGGATGGATCGATCAATAATGAAGTTAATAAGTCCTGAATGGATGATTGTAAGTCTTGTAGACTGGCATCGTAAGAAACCTAGATAAAGACGCATCTGAGCATCAAAAAGCACAGAAATACTATTTTTCCCACCTCGTGAAGTGCATCGTCATATTCATCTGTATGAGCCAGTTTAAATGTCCCATGAGCCTTCATCGCCTGGCCCATTTCTAAATACCGTACACTCGTATCGGACAACGGTGCAACGCATTGAGCTAGAGTACACCGAACGAAAACATCGGGATCTTTATACAGGTGTCGAATGTTTGGGAAAATATACTCGGGAAAAATAGAAGCGTTGGAGGGAGTAATCGCTTTGACAAGCATTAGCTAATAAGATCATGAGGACACAAAACCTAGATAAGAAATTAATAATGCGCATACCACTTGCATTAATGTTCGCAATGCAGCACCTCGAACAAGGGCAGAGTCGTCATGAAGAAGATCCATAACATACGGTACTAGTCGATCAAGTTTGGCCTCATCGGTAAGCTGTGAGGATAATGCAAGTAATACGTCCAATGCCTTGACTTTGGAGCTGGGAAGGGTACAATTTCGGATATTCGCGCAAACAAGGGATAACACAAGCAAAGCAGGGCTATCTATTAAAACCCCTTGTTAATAAATAGACACCAGCGTTCAACTGTAATTTACCTTCTGGAGCGGCGTTGCGCCCTTTGAGAGGGAACTCTTGAAGACTCGGATCTCGGTTGGGTATACAAAGTTCGACAGGAAATATGCCATGCAGTTTCATTGCTGCTGCCTTTGGAGCCAGTAGCTGCTCCCGATCATCGATGACGGTCCCAGCGCCATAATCAGCCACTAGATATGGTTCAACACTTTCGTATTCAGACCATATTTTATCGATCCTGTGATCAGAATCATTTGGTAAGGGGAAGAGCTCGTTATGAGCCAGTGTCTCTCCTACGGTACTTGACGAGGATCCTTTCGCGAAGATCGAGGGCGACGACAGCTCGTTCACCGAACCAAGATAATTGTGGAGGAAGGCATAAAAAGAATCCGGGAATACAGTGCCACGAGATGAATGCAGTGCAGTGTCGAATGTTGGCCGTTTGGCAGGATCTAGGGCAACCATTCGCAAAACTAAATTCTGAGGAAAGGAAATACGGTCAGGGCTGCAGAATGGCACATTGAATGTAGCTTGCCTTTATTTCATCATCATCAACTGCGGACAAATGACTCTCTAAATTGAGCTCTCCCGCTCTATATTTGAATAACTGGGAGAGAGTGAACATAGCTGCTCCTTCTAGAAAGAGTTCGGCAATCACACATCCCAAACTAAAGACGTCCATAGATTCAGAAACTTTTCCATCCCTTTTATCAAAATCCAAAGTAGCTTTCTTCTTGCTGATCTCGCTTTCCGCAGTATAAAATCGTTCAGGCGCGATGTAACACGTTCTGCGACCGGAAGTGTCGAAAAAGAACGAAAAATCCGCCGGGTCATCAAGTGGCAAGTAAGTTGGCTTGTACGAAGCAAAGTCTGTCAAGTAAACCCAATTCCATGATGTGACAAGGACATTCTCGGATTTGATGTCGCCATGTGAGATCTGTAAGTGATGTTGAGGTATAATTGATTAAAGACAAATCAGGACAAATACATTTCGTCTTCGAGCATCCCTCATTGCATTGAGGAGTTGAAATGCAATCCATTTCTTCTCTATAGGGCTTAAAAACGGCCGCGTACTGCAATACGGGTTTACAACTCCACCCAATAAGTTACTCATTTCAAGCCACACACCTAATTCGATCATACAAATTCCCCTCCAACCACTGGCGGATGATATATCCAGCCCTGTCATTCTCCACAAATACTCTGTAATTGTAGACATTAGGTATATCCAAAAGCGATTCCCGTTCGTCTATAGGATATGGTTAAAAGGAAGGGTCAAATGATCCATATGAGACTCACTTTTGAGTCGGCGGGCATAGGTTCTCAGGCTTAGTCCAGGATCAGGCTTGATGAATACTTTGACTACAAGGGGTCCATTCCTATTGCCACATTTAACTGTCTTGAGGAAACGTGAAGTACCGAGACTGTTTACCAAGTTTAGTGGCTGCTATAATTTAATTTTAGGAGCACATGCCTCTTCTTGTACACAATATCTGACCCTAACTCTGAAACAAAGCTGTCTAAAGCGCCTCCTGTTCGTGTAGCAGTAGGACCAGACACAGTGTTCCCCATGCTTGTCTACAATTGTGGCAAAGCGTGACGTAACGCACACCAATTAGCTGAGCGTGTAATGGTGTGACGGCTCCAAATCACTGAACGAGTCACAACACGAGTCACAACCCCCACAGCACCCACACAGCACTGAACGAGTCACGGCACGACACAGCGTGTACTTCTCTGACCTTAAAAGCCTCCTTCAATCCAGCACATTTTTCAAAACTCACTTACAAACATGACCCTAGACGTCTTGGACTTCATCGCGGAGAAAGGTGGCAATCCAGAAGCAATCAAGGAATCGCAACGGAAACGAGGTCACTCGGTTGAAGTGGTAGATGAAGTGATTGCACTGTATAAAGAATGGATTAGAAGCATGGAAAATCTTTCTTATATCCCTATCTTTTACTGACTTAGATTATGAAAGTTGATTTTGAATTGAATGGCTTAAACAAGGAAGCAAATGGATTACAGAAACAAATTGCTGCAAAGAAAAAGGTATCCCTCCGCCCAAAATGAAATTTATATCTTAATTCGTTTTAATTTTAATTGTTTCTGACCAGGCCAAAGAAAGTGCAGACGGTGTCCTAGAAGAAAAAAAGGCACTCACCGAGAAGATCGAGGAGACACGGAAACGCGCAAAGGAGACTGAGCAGAAAATGCGGACAACGGCCGGGAACATCGGAAACATCGTTGGAAAAGGCGCGCCAGTGAGCCAGACAGAGGTGGGAATTATATCCATATACCTACTTCAAGGGCTAACCTTATAAGCGAAGGATGATAATGTTACGTTGCGTACCTGGCACCCAGATGGCCCCAATGCCCAAGTAGAACAGAAGAAGAACATATTAGCTCATCACGAAGTGTTGCTTCGTTTAGACGCCATGGATCTTGATCGAGGTCCACATAGCGCATTTCGAAGTTTCTTTTCTACTGACACACTTGTACCCTGTAGGTTCAAAAGTGGCAGGCCATCGAGGTTATTTCCTTACCGGTGATGGAGTGGATCTTAATCACGCTCTCATTGCCTATGGGCTCAATTTTCTACGAGAGAAAGGCTTCAAAAAAATGCAGGTCCCCTATCTTATGAACAAAGAGGCCATGGCGAAAACCGCACAACTAGACCAGTTTGACGAGGAATTATACAAGGTGAGCAGTGAATTGATGCTTGTCCGAGTCAAATACCGATCTCGCGGTAGGTTACAGGGTCGGAGGAAGACAAATACCTCATTGCGACCTCAGAACAACCAATTTCAGCATTTCATTCGGATGAATGGTTCGAAAACCCTGAGAAGCAACTGCCTATTCAGTACGCTGGCTATTCGACCTGTTTCCGCAAAGAAGCTGGTGCTGCCGGAAGAGACATGTGGGGGATCTTCCGTGTCCATCAGTTTGAGAAAGTTGAACAGGTCATTTTATTTATTTAATCCCTTGCCTTCTTAGCGTGTCCTGACCGTGACCATGTTCAGTTTTGTATCACTGAACCCGACAAGTCGTGGGAAATGCTCGATGCCATGGTCGCCAATTCAGAAGCATTCTACCAATCGTTAGGCATTCCATATCGAGTGGTTGCCATTGTCTCAGGTGCCCTCAACCTCGCCGCCGCGCAGAAATACGATCTTGAGGCGTGGTTCCCTTTCCAGGGTAACTTCAAAGAGCTGGTGTCGTGCTCGAACTGTACCGATTATCGTGCGTCCTTGTCTTGGAGTAGTCCAATACGACTTATCTCACGTATTTGCCCTCTGCAGAGAGCCGACGTCTTGAAGTCCGTTGTGGCTTGAAAAAGCAGGATCAGACACGGAAAGTATATGTACACATGCTTAACGGCACGCTTTGTGCAACGGAGCGAGCCCTATGCTGCCTGGTAGAAAATTATCAAACGGAAAATGTGAGTACTCTTATTTGCCATATCAATAAGCTTCGACGATACTTACTTTCGACAAGGGTTTGATTATCCCAGAGGTTCTTCGGCCATACATGCAGGGCAGGGAGTTTTTAGAATTCAAGAAAGAGCTGCCGAAGTCATTACAGAGAAAGAAAGCGTAGATTATCTTGCTGAATAGTCGATCGTGCTCCAAAGGAAGTTTAGGGTGTACTAATTTCACATGGGATACCATACATACATCATAGACATGCCAGCAAGGGAGTTGGAAACGTGATTGTATAGAGGTTGTGAGGAAAGAAAAACGGGGGAACGAGCAAACCCAGATGCAAGCTAGGCGGCAGAAGGCGAATGGTAAAGAATCAAGAATTTTGGGTACTACACAACCTTGAGTAGCGGAGTTAAGGTTGAGCGGCGATCTAATCTGAAACTCCGAAAGTCCGACCCTACCGCAACAGCCCTGCCACCTGTCAACCAGTGTTAAGGCAGCAGCTCCTTTCCATTTATCGCTTGTTTGTGAAGCATCGATTGCAAGTGCCTGTCCCTCTTTGCTTTCGTCGTGGGTCGCCACTGAGGGCACTAGCTTAGTATACCATAACTACAAATAACCATAAATATTTACCAGATTCGACATGGATTTTGGTCTTCAAGGTGTCTGTTGGCCTCAGAAAGCCTTCCAAATCTTGTCCCACTATTTTGAAGTTCAGTATGTGGTATGCGAAATGAAGGATAAACAATAGGCGTACCAGTCACACTCATATGCTTTTTTCGAGTGGATGTGTAACGAGAGGTGCATCTGGACACGATGCTCCTCGACAGCATTTGAAGTACAACCCGGAAAGACGCATTTATAATGGCCAGGACGCCATCCATTCTCGCAATCCTGCTTACTCGGTCTCTGCATGTATTGTCTTTTGTTTTCTGTGGATACGGTAAGTTCCTTGATTCTGTGTCCGGAAGGCGCATTAGCGTTGATAGCTTCGGTCGTTGTACCACATGGAGGCGGCGAGTCTAAGACAGTGTGAGTAGACCAACTAATCCTCTGAATCCTAAGCAACGTACCCTCGTAACGCGGAGAGTGAGAGTAAGACGATTGAGGCAACATTGGAGGACCTGTATCCGCTAGGTGTGAGCAAGGTTTCACGTATGATATTTGCAGCCACTGACTTCCCGACGGAGGACAGTAAGTGGACGATGATCGTGATGGCGCCCAACTAGAACTGCTATACGCAAATTGGTTGATATTTACTTGCATCGGATCCTGCTGTGAATCTAAATAAATGGTAAGGAGATACATTGACAGCATAGCATTAATCTTACATGATGTGTTGTAGTACCCTCCTTGCATAAGTGGTGCCGAGTAGAGATCGGGAGCCATACTCTGGTACCTAGGCTGGTCTCCTCGAAACTGTTGACTTGAACTGCTGTATCCGGACTAGAAGCCATTGGGGTGAGCCTTATATGCATTAAGTATCTTTTGTCCGCTGCGCACCTGACGATTAGACGAGCGATTAGAAGGACTACTCTCATAGTAAGGCATTGTTCAGGTGGTATGTTTTCTCGTGTAGATCGGAATGGGAGGTGCGCTGGCAGGATAGCGCGTCAGGGCACGACTGGTAAAGAAGCGACAGAGGAGTTAGGAACGTTCATTAAATTTGGGTAGCCATCTTACATTAAAGTACGTGAACCGCTGAGGGAGAATTGTCCTTTGTACGACTTCTTTATAGGTTGAGGTAGCAATAAATATACTTATAGCTGAGGTGGTAACGTACAAGATTGTGCTGCGCCATTCAAGAATCAAGAACATAAGAAAACAATGCGCTGCACGGCGCCTGAGAGCTATCATCCAATTCAGCCTAAGCCAGATTAGCCAGCCATGGATCAGATTGTACAATTAAAGATTCGTTCCCTCCCTGTGGTTGTTAAGCGGATCCTAAGCTCTGGCTCAAGTGAGTTTTTGGCGGATAGGCCGGTGACTTACCCTGAGCAGTGGGAAGAATAGGCACCCAATTCTGATGATGATGCCTCCATTAGCAGTCTGCTTTAACAACGAACAAGGGGCCATCGCAACTACTCGTACTGGCATTAGAGCTAAGGCTGTGATAATATTGATTTTTCCGGAGATCGGAACGGAATTTCTAGAGTATGTCCTTTGTTGGGAATACGAAGTATTTTTACAATATTTCACATTGGCCTGGGCTGTACAGGTTTTGTCAATTTTCCATTGCAGAAGTAAAGGTGTAGCATATGCTGTGCTTTCCGTTTCCAATTCTCATACCAGTAGAGGGGCCTCTTTACAAGTCAGCTGACCCACGGAACCGGTTTAACTTCTTATTATGCATGTCATAGAAGGACGTGAACGTTTTATCTTTATCGTAAAAAGCGTCCACCATAACTCGCTCCTTTCACCAACCGATAAAAGCAGTGCTCATATAGGTTCCACATTAACAAACCAATGGGGAGTCTGTGAGTGACGGCGTGTGGTCGAAGGCAGCACCATTCTCGTAATGCACCTGCTCTCCCGATGTGTGCATCAGAAACCATGCTCACTCCGGGAATTCATATTGCAAATCATACCATTTCTCGTAACGTGACCCGTCTGCCGCGGCTATCTTGCAAATCCAATTAAGTATAGTAGAGCGTTAAAAGAATCCTGATAACCAACCTAAACTGCGCCTCTACCGGTTTACCGATATTGTTCCTTGCTCCCTCCCCTCCTCAGTGTTCTAAGAGTAGAGGAGTAGGAAGCGCGGCTCTTTCATTACGTGTTTGATGATCATCGCCCCCAGAGCACAGAAAAGCTGCGGCTTCAAATCACCAGGATTAAATCTTCTGGTGGCTCCCTCACCTTCCATGCCCCTGTTGTGCACTCCGTTTCGCATGTTATGACTCTCTTCTCCCTTCTGTTAACGTCCACGACCCCATCGGCGCGGTTTACACGTGTCGGTGCACTGCAACACTGGATTCCACCAGATTGGAGCCCGTTGGATAATCATGGACACATTGAGCCTCTTACCTGATGGATGTTGTCAATCTCTTCTAATATGGTCATACAGGTGAGGTCACCTTGTATAATGGGGAGGCAGGGAAGACGGCCCTTCTATCCTAGCGCTCATGATGCCTTCATCGATTACCTCCCACAGCCCATTAGGATACCTTGTTTGACGTTCCTTGGGGTTGTTCCCCCCCATATCGAGGCAGTACCTCGATAACGTACTAAAAGGCTCAAGAACGGAGCACAGGTACATACAGGTACATATGAATTGACTCTTATATAGCAGATACTAGAGATGTTCTCGGTCAAGATCACATCAGATGAAACCGTATTAATCTGGGAGGGTTTCCAGCACGATAACATGCGTCGCAAAAGACAAAAATGAAATCTAGAAGCTATGCAGCTGAGCTAATACTTGATATTTCTACAAAAAGTGGAAACATGATTAGTGGGGGTAGATAGAAGTTCATTATTTCATGATATGTTGAGTGGCAAGGGGATCTCATTCAGTTTCAAAACGCCCCGTCTAGGGAACAAAAGTATTGCACAGCCCATCATCATAAGTGGAAGCTTCCCCCATACGCGACCTCGCTTTGTGTTCCCTGTAATAAAGCCACCAAGAAAATGAAGCGGAAGTCCGTTCCCGTCCTCCTTGTCGAAATACACAATATTAGGGCTCTTTGTGACGTTTTGAATTACTCGGATGCCGGAGAATCTTTCCTAAAGCTGATAGATTCACAGGGTCGAAATGGAAGACGCAAGCCGCGTGTGAACGGTGTAGAGTATCATCAGCACCATAATTAATGCCCCTGGATATATCTCAGCATGAATAAAAACAGTCGTATCAACTTCTTTCACGTACTTATCTATTTCACTAGTCGACACGTGAACAAACGTGTGCGATTTGAGTGCCTTCTTTAGATACCAAGTTAGGCTTCCTCAACGGGTGGACATGATTTGCGTCCGGCAAACACTTCAACCGTGAAAGCTATGCCTTATTCGAACCAGTTCACAGCGCTCACGTCCAGCGCTGACTTTCTCTAACTTCTGATGGATATCAATTAACACCCGGGCGTCACGATAGTTCCTCATTTTCCAACTATGAAGACCAGCGGTGCACTATCTACATCCTTTTCAACCGACACAAGCCGACATTTTAATACTTGTTTTAACTTGCACGAGGGAGGAAGGGGCAGGTGACTACCCATCATATCAGTGATTTGAAATTCCAGACAGATTTAGATGGCGGATGCGACACTCATCAAAAGCTCCTGAAAGGAGTATGTGGAAATCGCATCAACTGAGCTATCGGCGTTCCTTATATTTAAAGGAACCTAAAGCGATTTTTTTCATCCATGGCATAGTGAGTAGATACAGGAGTACAACATTTTATCTGACATTGATCGGTATAGTATATTTACTGCAGTTGGATGAAGACCCATTAGAACCGTGATTTAATGCAAAAGACCGCACGAGGAGGGTTACCACCGTTCCGGCCTCATGTCTGATTGATGACGCTCATTCAATTTTAGGAAAAACTTAATATGGAATGAATGCCTGTCCTGTGAAACGTGGTATGGGGTAAGAATGTGATTTGTCGAGCTAAGAGTGGAACAAAGCGCACTTCAATAGAATCGGAAAAGGAAACATCACATGTTTTTTCTCACTATGGCTCAACTAGGTACCCCCAAAGTAGACCATGAAAAGTAACGGTTACGCAATAGTAGGACGGACAGCCATCAGAAGCCATGGTCGCTGTTGCGATCAACTCCTTTTTCCAGAGGGTAATTATGTTTTTGCAAAGGAATGGGGAGGGGTGGTGCGTTTATAACTGCATAACCACACTAAGATCAAACGCGTTAAATTTATGTATCAATAAACCGAGATCACTTATAATAGAAGTTAGGTATGGTGGGAAAAAAGATGACGTACGACCACAGATAGTTGCAATAGACTTATTAAAAGAGAAGATCTGGATCTTACAAAAATCTGTTTGTTAAGAGCGTTTAAAGGCCACAGTATAATGGTTATATATATATGCAACTGGATAGACAGATAACCACACTGTACCACTGAGGCAGTTAAAGTAATTTCAGGACGTCCCGGACTATTCTTGATGGTTGGCAAGAGATCAAAGTAATGGCTGCATCATCTTAACTGAAGATTTGATCTATCGTGGGTTTTTAGATGAAAATCAAAATGTCATCAGCGGAGAATGATTGCGTAGCACAGAACTTAGCTGCATTGGTAGGATCGGCCTACAAGTTCGATGAAAGATAGTTACAACCATCTTTATTAATAATAATTCCAGCTCCGCCACCAGCCTGGTTTTCAACCTTTCTGGCGTCAACTTGAAGTCTTTTGTTTATGCTCCGTTGTCAAATCCTTGATCAGCTTAGTGAATGCAACGTTTATCTTTGCATATTGTGATGTCAGAATATTCTATACGTTCTAATTACTATATAAATGACGGAAACCGCTGTGACATGGCTTCAAGTTACCATCTCTACGTTCACAGATTTTAAGCAGTGTCAGCCAGTTTACGAGCTGATGAATGATTTTTAGCTCATCTTTGATGCATCAAGATTGTTTGGTGAACTCCTCTCTCGGCAATTTATGGTACGGGCATCGGGACTTAGCTGGTGAGTCTTTATTCAACAGTCAAGCTTTAATTTCTTTTTTCTATTACATTTTATTCCTATAAAGAATATCACGAGTTATGGGCCACCTGGCTGTAAATTTAACGTATGGTAGTGTCATCCATCATAACTACAAGTCTTTCGAGAGTATGAACGCTCAAGTACTCATGCCTGAGATTCTTCAGCATGAAATAAACTGCACTGTGTACATATCGACGAGTTATTTCAGGGCACAGGAAAACCAAGGCCTTCTTTATAATTGATTGAAGTCTTCGACTTTTTTTTTTTGTTTCAACTTCTACCCTTTAAACTGGCTGAAACTCCACGTTGCTAGATGGATGTTAACCTCAAAGCAAACTAGCAATAACTTCCATCACCCCATGATAACCGTGACGATCGAGTAAATGTAAAGGATAACATCTGCGCATGTTTCACTTCGTTGTCTGAGCCGCGGAAGGCCATCGTCGCTACGGATATCAATCACGACTGCATACTTACTGGACCCTTATCGCCTTCCGTTACCTTTGATATCTCAATCCCCCTGAAGTGAGCTCATACATATGATGACAGTATTGCATCACTGGATGAACAGTACTCACGTTGCCGAAATTCAGATAATATAACTTATATATATTCTTGTTTGTTGACTTTACGTCCTTTCGTATACTAGAAAGTATCTCGTTACAAAATCTCTGTTCGAGTACTAGTCGTATCGCTGCAGAACTTCACAACTTCCATTTCCACATTCATGCTCCTTGTCGTGAAATAATGCAGTGATAGCGCCGATCGAAGGCCAGAAAAGCAGCATTTTTGTCTTTGAAGATTGTAGAATTGCCCTCACCAAGCAATACGATATGTATTTCGAGAGTGATAAATTGATGGTGTGCATGCCTTTCGTATCTGATACCCTTCCGTAACACTATCATAATATCTTCCTTTGTTCGTTTCAGGTAGAAGTCACTGAATCTAGTGCAGTGTTTCAGCGTCCGAGCATAAACAAAATTAGATTCACACCATCAGACGCGACTCGAGTGGCCCTGAATATCCCCCACCCTCCACCCCACCACCCCACCTTTTCGCCCTCACTGTAACGGACCAAAGGATTTCATTGCTTACTAAATTATCTACCCATCATGATGCGTAAATCCCTAATTCCGCTTATCTATTGAACCGGTATCGCTTGATCGCTACGAGTACCCAACGGCAATAAGATGGCACCATCTTACCACGGCTCCTGCAGTGCTCCAGCAACTATCTACCGGCGGTCATTATCTAACTATGCAGTTCTTCCCAGTCAACATCTGTTTTCCCACATTTGACATTTATTGAGAGTGTGTATCTGATCCTGCCGTGGAGAAAATCATTATACGGCTCCGGGCACTAAATTTATAATATATATATTTGAATTTGAATTGTACGGGCTACCCAGAGTTGACAGCGTGTCTGTTATGCAATCCCACTCAATATAGATGCCCAACTTCGAATGTAAACTCGTTTACTAATGCTTTTCGGCATGACCTTCATCACACGGACTACTTCGTGATGGGATTTGTGCCAGATGTTAGCGTTAGGCGCGAATCAATTGCTACTCGACGCATCAAGTTTCACGACGGGCTCCCTGGCTCTCGTGTAGCAGCTCCGCAAGGCGCGATCCGTCGCGGTGCACAGCATGTTGATAGCCTCGTGACCTTCTCCAGATTGCGAGCTCCTCACTCTGTGCATCTCTAGTCAAGCGCTGCTCTCTAACCTTGCGACTATTCAGTCAGACACAAATCAGATACCCCTGCCGACCAACGCCAGGACAGTGAAGAACCACTATTTCGAAACCCCTCCACGGGAACGTCTTCAAACCGAATTTCGGAACAAGAGTAACCTACTCTGCGAACATCTTCTTGTTCGGCTGAGATTAAACCTGGGGGATGAACATGGAGGATTCATAATCATTTGGCTATCAATAAAGCCCTCGAATCAGATTGGCATCTCCCCCAACAGATTCGATCACTTGTGACGGTTATTTCGAGGATATTTTAAAGCTCGCGATCACGCAGATTGATACACTTTCAAGGTCAAGATAGCCCTGGTAATGATGTAACGTTGTAATAATCTTTGCCGAATCGTGTACCTTGGCCTCGATACGAAAGCGTATCCTCTCTCTATTGTGCGGGGAGACCGATCAAATACCTTGGAAAATCACCCGGAGATAATGGGCCCCGAGTCTCTCTGGTCGCTCACCCCTAGTTGTGAAGGAATGTTGCTTCGACGAACGGATCTCCATGATGAAATGATCGGAAAATATTTCACGTGAAATGCCTAACAGACATGCAGTGCATAATATGAAAGAATCTGTGGCTTACAAAATGGATCCTTTTAAGATCAGTCCTTGAGGACCGTCTCAGAGTTCAAACACTGGATTGTACCGTCCGCGCGCCTTTACACACCGGATAGTCTTTGGTCTCGGGTTGCAACTATCAAAATGTAGATAGTTATTTAACAAGGTTCTGGAATCTGTATTCAGCTCGTAACCACTTTTTTTCCGCCGATGTCAAGCCATTGTGGCATTGTTTTCGTGGCAGTGTCCCGCTTCCTGATGATGAAGCCTCGTGTGAAAGGATGGAGTCCATACGTACACCACATGGATTACGGTCCTTAGTCTCATTTAGCCTTTATGATTTCATCGCTGAGTATATTGAGCCCTTGGCAAGTATTTGGTGGTCATCAGCCCAGCCAAGCGCATCGCTCGGACAAATGAAATCTATTACCGAGGTGGAGGGCGTCCGGAAAGGGCAAGTATGCAGCATGTGTAAAGAATATGTGCAACTAAGAACACCAGATGAACACAGCAACAGTAGATGAACGTCTTTAATAAGTCTACCTGGTGTGTGTGGCATTTGAAGTAACCAAGTTGCACAAACAGCCATAAACATGCAATCAACCCAAATGCAGACGACAGGCGCCCATACTATCAGCCTGTCGGTGCCAGCATTCTGCGGTAGAAGTACCTCATGGTTCTCTTCGACTTCCCCGCCACCGCACCCTAAAAGTCAGAAATTTCGGCAGCTTAATCAGGGAAAGAATTTCCAATAATCGCACGAAAAGACATGTGTCAGGGCTTTGTCGTCGTACAGCGATGTCAGCGACGGTCACGATGGTATGAAATATCGAAGCCATCTCCTCCAAATGAGGGAGATCGCGCAAGAAGAAGTAGATACATGCAGGCTGTGCTAAATATTCTGTGGCCCTGTGTTTCGTAGCGAGATTCAAAGCCATGTTTTCGGCCGGCAAGTGATCGCAATCTAGTTTAATGAATCCATAGGTTTTCATCCCAAGATAGTATGTGCTAACTTGAACTCAATCGTCGAGAAAATCTTAAAAATATCAGAAATATCATCACGATCATACCATCACCGCATGGTACACTTTCTGCACCTGCACCCCACTCTAGTTTAAACATAGGCATATATGGCACCAACCTATGTGATCATAAGTGGCGAGAACAGGAGGAGTATCGATATCCGTCATCCAGCTACACACTTAGCGCATGATCCCAGATGTCAGTTATCAGGCGCTTCCACTGGAACCCTTTCGATCCACCTCAGATGCGCTTACAATAGAACTTCCCGATGACATGCTATGTTCTCATGGGTCCGATCAAATCCTATTCGTCGTGTTGACTCCTTGACACATAAAAAGGGTTCATGGTGGACGGTCAGACACCACACTTGGACTCCCTCTCACAAGAAACTATTCGCTTATCATGAACAACCGCGACTACTACTCTCAATATCATAACGACAACCACTCCCAAGAAACGTACCCTCTAAACGAGGAAGCTTCACCCAGCCACACATCTCGAGCAAGGCCATTCATGCTCCACAATACCCAGCACAACGGTGGCATGGACCCTTACATGCAAACCTACAATAACCAGCCTCTCCCGCCCTCCTTCTTCCCTGTCAACCCCGACTGGGAGCCAGCTGGCAGCGCTTCCCTTACCGGATCGGCAATGACCAACGTCTCGTGTGCGCATCGATGACTACATGTTGACAAGAGCTCCTGACCAACACATTCTCAGACCCAAATAACAATTTATTTATTCCCCCTTTCGATGTTCCTTCAGACTATAGCGGTATGTGGCCCTTTGCATGTCCTGAGATTTCCACTAACAGTACTTGCTTTCAGGGTTTGCTCCTCGATACCCTCGCGCTGGGTCGGATACCGTGGTACACAGAACATGGCAGGTTGATACTGGCGAAGAGGAAGCCATGCGGCGTTATATTCATCGCTACACGGATGAGGAGAAGCGACGAATGCAGGTTCCTTTAGCCAACCGACCAATGTTCGTGTGCAGGATCCCTGACTGCCGAAGAGCCATATTCAACAAAAACCAAGTCAAACAACATCTCCAAGAACATGATCTAATATTTAAAAAGCCGTTCAGATGCGCTTGGTAGGAGTCTCTCGTCCGGGTACTTGAGCAGTACGATTAAACGTCTCTGAATAGTGGCTCAGAATTTTCACGCGGTGTCGAAGCGGATCGCCATGTCGAGGACAAGAGGCCCTGTAATGTATGGTAGGTTCCCCGCCTGCTTTTGCTGTCTCTTCCAGATCGCTAAACATGTTTCATAGCCATCGTTCCGGTCGTAAGACCAAGAGTAGTTCAACTTGTCAGCGATGTCGTCGGCAGGGGACCCCTTAAGAATGAAGGATCTTCGATGTAATTCCAGGGTTACTCGAATTTGTCTTGTCATAATTGTAGCCGTAGGATTCGCATAATAACGTACATATTAAAAAAAATCCCAATAAATAGAGGCGGGTCTCTATTGATCTATCCTATCTGATCGTTGGCTAGGGAGCGCAGTTTGTAAGAATCCCCCTTAAGATTATTATTTTCGCGTCCAGTAAACTAAGTTCATCAGCGGCGTGCCCTGATTTTCTTCTTTCTATACATGGAAATCAGTTACAGATATGGCATTAGTCAGAAAGCCACACTGCACTTACATACAGGACGTTGTTGACGTAAATATTCGGTATCAGGTTTTTACTGTAACCTAGAGTTCCATTATTCCATAAAAAGATGAGAATTTGCAAATTTGCAAAATGTAACATTACCTTCTCCGTGTAGCCTGAACCCTGTCTTTTCAATGGAAAATGATCTGCATCGGCAATGGTTAATTACTTTCAAGGGGTGATCATATTTGATATCTATACATAATTGCAAGACTGAGCCCACTACTATGGGCAGCCTATTGGAGAGGATCGTCAGACAGCTCCTGCTACTCCTGTCACACCAAATGATTGTTATCGGCAGTGAAACCTACGCACATAGCCTCAGATCTATATATTATAGCACAGTGGATAGTGGCTTTAGTGGCTTTAATTGATATGGAGGAGAATTCTATTATTCTAATGAGCCTGAGAGATTTAACTACACGTATTCTCGTCATAAGACGATTAATCTCAAAGATTTCTCGTGAATTGTTATTGGTCTGAAACGCTTTAAGCCTAAAGTTAGGCATCGCCTTGTTCAAAAAACCGTTCGTCATCCGTCGACTTTTGAGCGCGTGCTTTGTAATCCTATTGTTAGAACCTGTCCCCGCTCAATCTTCATACTACAAAACCGTGTATGCCACTATACAGCTATGAGATGAATATGAAGCCATTGGTAATCATTACACTGAAACATGATGTCGAAACACGGATGTTTACATGAGGTGACAGATCTAGACACAACATTAAACACGGCCACCGCTTAAAGAACACAGCCACCAGGGGTCGTTTGCGACTTCAACTTGGTCACTTCATTCCATGGAATAATGTGATACTAACTTAAAAGGCTATGTGAAGCCCTCATAACCCAGGCAGAGTAAAGTTGACACCCTGTGCGAGAGGGGCTTGGTCCGAATAATTGATTGTGCATGCACTCCAGCGCACGTACTGCTTCCACGCATCGCCTCCAGATTCACGACCCCTGTTAAGATGATCAATAGAGGTAACCAAAGAGGTAAAGTTACCATGCGTGGCAGTGGGGACGTAATATGGTCAGTATTTAATGTGGTAACTTCCCCAAGTCATACGCAGAAACTTACCAACCAGTGCTCTGAAAAAAACATTCATTTTGAGATTCGAGAATGTTAACAAGATGCTCACCTTATTGCCACCGAACGCTGCACCGATCTCTGCTCCACTCGTACCAACATTTACCTGACGTCCGACAAGCGAATCACATCAATGTTGACATCGGTTAACGCACATGCATAAACGCACATTCACAATACCACAATCAGAACCAGCAGGTCCGACCCATTTGCCAATATTTCGAATGTCCCTGGTCCAAATACTGCTCGATAGACCCTGGGGTACCGCATTGTTCCATTCAATAGCTTGCTCTACTTCGTCGAACACAGCAATATTTAATATCGGCGCAAAAGTCTCCTTACTCCACAACATTTGATGTGGCTCCGGCGATTTAGGAATTGCGATAGTAGGTCGAACAAAATTCCCCCCTGTCAATTCACTGCTCAGGTCCGAGTCGCTAAAAGCGTCACCTCCTGCTACGATCTCCGCACCGGATCGTCTTAGAGTGTCGATGGCAGTATGGTACACTGAGGTAGCTTGCTGCGTGTGTAAGGGACCTAATAATGTGCCTTCAATCAACGGATCACCAGGTCGTACGGACTTGTACGCTGCTTGTAATCGTGTGATGAACGCCTGTGAAATTGAACGCTGAAGGTAAAGACGTCTTGTCGTTGTGCATCGCTGACCAGCTGTTCCAATCGCACCAAAAAACACACCCGGTACCGCAAGGTCAAGATCGGCATCGGCAAGAACAACCGAAGCTAGATGGGACATAAGTAGACACTTGTGATGCAACCTCACGAAACAGACCATTGTTACCGCCCAGCTCTAAGAGGACTTTACCAAAGCGTGCCTGGACGATCTTTCCAACCTGGCGACCAACAGCTTCTGAACCTGTGAAGGATACTACATATTCTTGTATCAACGGAAGCTCAGAAATCGCAAAGTTTGAAATGCTTGCCAAGGTCTACATTGTTGCTTTCAACGATTGCTTCTCCGGCATCTTTACCTCCGACGAACAGTCCAGCTACAGCACCAGGTACACCGTTTTTTTCCAAGATATCTGTCACGATTTTCGTCACCGCAATAGAACACAGCGGCGTAGACGGCGAGGGTTTCCATATAGTTGCATTGCCAGCAGCCATCGACAAGGCAAGATTCCTACGTTAAACATGTGAGATTATTACATTGGTGGCTATACCGTGTGACCCAACATACCACCCATACACAGCGACGGGGAAATTAAAAGCACTCAACACGGCAACCACCCCGAGTGGATTCGGAACTGTCGAAAAAATAAAATTGATGAGATGGGCTACTAGCTATTATCAGGGACTGTACCTTCGAGAATAGAGTGGCCTGGCCTCTCTGAGCCAATTACGCGTCCGTTCATCATGCGTGAAAGACCTACAGCATAGTCACACTTTTCATTTCTATATATCAGTGTATGTCATTGGAATAAACTAGTGGACTTACAATATCCACAAATTCTTGTACCTCGCCGACTCCTTCGGTACGTATCTTTCCCATTTCAAGTGATACCACTGCTCCCAGCTCGTTCCTCTGTTAGATTATTAGACGGGATGCAGCATAGCGGTGTTAATAATGAAATGTGACCTTGGCAAAAATTCCTTCGCGAATCTGCCGTAATATTTCTCCGCGACGGGGTGCAGGTACATGTCTAAATTGTTGATATGCCTCCCTTGCCTTCACCAGGGTGTTCTGAAGTTCCTCTGGTGTTCCCTTGAGGACCGTCGGTGACAACTGCTCTTATTTATTGAACATTCTATAGCGACTTACCGAACGAACGCACGCTATTATTTCTCCAGTGGTAGGACATTTACTCTCAATAATTTCCCCGTTTCCCTTCCATTCTCCGTCATAAACGCCAAAAATATCCTCGTTTGCATTGCTCAAACCAAGAGAAGACAGCACGGCTGATGCTCTTGATGAAAGTGACCTATATTCCAACCTTCCTACTAAAACACGTCGGATATGCGCTCCAGACCTTGAAATATATGAAGGAAATTTCATCGTTGTTGACACTGAGCTGTGTTTAGCCCGTACCACACTTTGTCACGAGCAACTCAGGTTCCGGTCACGGGATCGTTGCGTGCCTGGAAACCCATAAGCTACATCACATGATTAAACGACAAAATGTTTCGTATGGTCGTTCCGCTTTGTAGCTTGGTATTTCACGGTACTCTACTTGTTAGAGTCACCCCACATCTTGAATTTTTTAGAATGAAATAAATAATTGTCAATGAAATATTGCCACAACCCGTACAGACATCTATAAGAATCCCCTTAACATCAATGAAAAGTAACGTTGCAGATCGCACGATTGCGACGTTTGAGCTCTTATATACCCTCAGAAAAATCAACAGATAATTTTTATGGATGCCAAACAACGTTTAGAAGGTAGTAGCGGGGAGAATGGCTAAAGCATGAAAGTGAATTTTATTTCTTCGAAATTCTCTACATAATGCTCAAATGAGTTTGATTGTGGTTCGAATCCCGCGTTCCATTTCTTTGGCGAGCACGCATTCCGCCTACTCTGTTAAATATCTGGTACTTTGAGGGTCCTGCGCGAAGTCTCGTAGTGGGTAAATATTCAAATACAGTGTGTCGTGAGTATGTTGTAAATAGAGCATCAGTATCGTACCAGAAGCTCACAGAGCGAATCAATGACTACTGGGTTGTCGATTAGAGTGAATCAATCTCTACAAAAGCTTAGTGTACTGAGGCTATGCGGCAGGGTAAAGACCGTAAAGTGGCATTACTTTCTAGCTACGCTTCAAGCTTAAACACATGGGAGATGGGTCATAATTGGTAATGGTAGCTCATCCCGGAATATTCCTGCAGCTTCCAAGATGAAAAAAAAAATCGGCCATACTGTATGAGAAACTAATGGAACAATACCAGACGAACGTTCTTGGGCGTATTCGGGCAAGAGGTTGAGTAAACGATCTGTTCTTTGCGGCGCGATGAAAATCGACAGATGAAAAAGAATTAAAATGTTAAAATGTTAAATATTTTGGAAGTCTTAATGTATAAGGGCAAAGCACACTGTTGTATAACGCTAACCACATGTCCTTTATATACCCAAATTTACTTAATTCAATCTCAGAATCAATCATCTGAGACAACACGGGAATCTCCCAGCTTTCTATGGCTGGCTCCAACAAAAAAGCGATAATAAGATGAAAAGGTTATTGAAACCAAACTATAGTAGACCAGCAACATGCTCTATAACTGGTCATTGGTTTGGGATGACGTGTCTGTTTAGGTATTCCCTTTGTAAATTGTGAAGCTTAGTTGGATTTTTGTTGATACTAGTACGGCTGCAAAGCCAGCCAGAATGTAATAATTATCTCGCCCGGTTGCTTTGATGCTATATTATTTTCTGTTGGTCACCTTTTTTTCTGGGTTCCTTTCTTTACGGATTTCCAAATCTGCAAAAAGAGCTATAATACTCCAAGAACCATCACCAATTCTCGCTCGTAAATATCGTGTCAATAAATTTTATTGAATACTGTGTTTGACATCCTGGAAAGTGTTGCCGGATCAGGCTGTCCGGTTTTCGCACGGTTACCACGATTGCAGAACTTAATCAAACTACTTCAACTATTCGGCTTTGGACCTTTTCTTACATTTTTATTATTATCATGAAGTCTCCAAATTGGCCTTGAAGGCTGAAGCACTAGTCCTGAACTCTGATTGTGTAATCATGATCGACGCTTTGCTCGGACATTTGAAAGTTATCTTGGTATAAAATGGTGAGGAAATTCTGGTAATTTGCCCAATGTTGTCACCATTTGATTTTGGACTAGATTATAGGGAAAGAAATTATATTCTTGATCAAGGTTCTGTGGGGACTGGTAGGAGATCAAATCTATAACTGTCTCCGAGTTTGTCCGAAATCAAATACTGGAAAAATTTGACGAATCATCTCATTTTTTCAATCATTTTGTCGCCAGGAAATTTTCTAAATTCGGGGTGTGTTTGCGGCTAGTGGGGTGGAGACCGTCCGTTTAACGAAAATTTCTCTGAAACGTACTCAAATCCTTTGGCTGGCCATTATCTAATTAAGCAACCACAACCATCGCTTCGGCCTTTTCTAATAAATTTCTAACGCATGGTGCACATAAAACTCCTTTCTGTAGTGAAATTTTAATCTGTTTACTACATGGCTTAATTCTTGGCGGTATCATCAATGGTAGGATGTGGCTGGTTGCCACCTACCATGGGCAACCCTCGCAGGCCCCATGACAACCGGAAACACACCACGCTCCAGTGATCTTTGGAAAATATAATATTCTCAATGCTTCTGCCAGAGATACTTCGAGATCGAAAACTCTATGCTAAGCCCCATCTGTTACAAAACGGTCGTCAAGCAATGAAAATAAAATGCTACTATCAAACATTACTCGGCGTTGCTATGCGAAGCAGTGCGAAACTGATTTCCATCCAGAGTCCTGACACCCACAGCTCCACGGAAAGGTTTCCAAATTCGCTCCCGATGGCTCTTGAATGACACACCAAAGACATTACCACCCACTACGAAGAAGAAAACCAAAACATATAATTGTATAGGAAATTTAACGTTTTCGGTACGCTTTCAGCAGTGTTGCGATCCCAGATCGGAAATGGGCTTAGGGGCCGTGTTGCTAGCTTGGAACGAAGTCTATGTATGGAATGCAGCAACCAAAATTCGCAATATATAGTAGATTGTGCTGGACGCTCGGTCTTTGAAGGACTCGTCATCACCACGCAAGGCTTTAAATTTCAATGAAGCAAGTGGGGGGGGGTTTCGCTATCCCAAAGCCTCAGTTCTCCCTGCACAATGGTACTAGAACATGATGTTGCTACTGCCTTTGGCTCTCCCCCTTGTTGTGTTTTCTACAGTGATCGCAGCTCAAAATACCATTGACCCATGTGTGCAAGTCACCAGAAAAGAGTTCGTAGCCCCGGCAGATGCTCCCATCTGTCCCAAGTTTTTTCCGTGTAATGGGACGATAAGGCGGCGACAGGTATATTTTTGTTGAGTTCTGAGTTTCGTTTGCTAATCGTTGTCATAGTCTCCGGTGTATTTGACTTCTACACTTTCGAAGACTATTACCTGAACCCCCAGCCGCCCTTCCAAGAATCAATGATAGATATCAGGGCGGAACTAGCAAGGATTGGCAACGCGTCGTATGCTGCAAAACTTCAAACATAATGCTTATTCTCAACTGTTTATAACCAACTCTTAAACAACAGACCGACTTTGATTCCAACAGAGATCTATATGATTTGCGACTAGACTGGACGATGGACATACTGGTAAGTTAGCAGTTGTGAAGGTATTTCTGCATACTGACGGAATCACGGGGTTGGTACCCATTTTGCTCTTGGAACGCCTGACAGAACATTCTCCTTACGCTAACTGTTACAGTAAATTTCCTCAGTATTTCTAAAGCTCTTCCCAGATGTACCCTATACCCGGTGGCTCGCAGTTGATGGTGTTCAAAATGTATATGTCTCGCCAGATGCCGCGAAGTTACTCGAGCAGATTGGCACTAATTTCACATCATACTTCGATGCCTTGAAATTCGATTGGAGACGTCTTGCAGGCGTAAAAGTGCTGAAAATCAATGGACTCCTTGCTTAAGATCGCATTGCTTCGAGTTTCAGTGGGGGTTATTTAGGTCACGGCATCCGTGTCAACAGTGTCCTTTCTAGCTACCGGCTCGACGGGAACAATGCCTTCTCGTAACGTGTCGGAGATCTCGCTGGCCCCCCTTTTCCTGATCTGGAAAGTGTAACATTCACCTTGATTTCTGTACACAGCACTCACTGGTCACGATCCCTATGCTGTGGACTTCCTTGCTGCTTTTCACAGATGGCCCATCGTTGTTCGTCGACTTTTATGTCAAAAGACAATGGATCATGTGTATCATTTGATTTAGCTAGGCGAACAACTGCGGTGCAACGAGTCGGACCAGTGGGATTGATAGGTCTGCTGATGCTTCAACCTCTGCGGTCCTGTTACAAACTTGAAGATTATGCAGGAGAGAAAGAAGCGTGGAGACATTATCGACGGCTCACTGAAACAAGCTATCGGACTGCCTTCGCAATTTCAACCAAACCTTCCCAATCTCTCTGGGGAACATGTCAGCATCAAGTCATACATTTTACCAGACCGGAAGATTGGCATTTTGTTCGTAGGAAGCTTCGAGATGATGAGGGCTTCCAGAATGGAACGGTGAAAGCTACCAACACGTCAAAATCGAAAGGAGTGTCTCAGCTCATCATCGACGTAACAAATAATGGAGGTAAGTTGAAAGACTCTGTGTGGATGTATATGTAACAGGTGGCAATTCTAACCCTGCAGGTGGATCTGTATCCCTTGGATTGTGGCTGCACCAGTTCCTAGCCGGTTCAGCCAACGTTAAACATCCCTACGTCGTGCCATTAGCACCCAAATATATATCTATATACATTAAATTTCACATATAGGGTTTCCACTCGAGTTCTCCCGTCAATCTTCTAGCACAGAAAATTGTCAAAGCCGACATCGCTCGTGGTATTACTCCCAAATAATGTCACCATATTTGGCTTTTGTTGACGTTTAACAGACCTTTTACTCCCTTACAAACAGGGCATCTGTACAGAATGTCCCGTTCGCGGATAGCTTCAATTATAATGATCTAGGGTTCTCAATGCCAAGTCCACTGCACACTCGCAGGCTAGGCTAAGGTGCCAATCATGACGTTTTTGTATTTACAGTTTCTAATACGCCCGCTGAATATTCCAAGAAAGTCGACGTAGACTTTTACATGGCGAATTAATCCCATATTCAGATGACCTATATTAGCTTTATGAAAGGTCAACCAACTTTACGATATTCCAGATGCTGTCGTCACTTTCTTCTGGTTGATTCCTTCTTCCTACCAATATAACGATCCTGGTGCCAGTTACAGTTATAAACTGATTTGTTGGAAGTCGGAGTGGTCATGGGGGAGTTTGCCGGTCTTATACTATATAACCAATTAGTTCCTTTGGGCGAAGTCGGACGTTTCCTTCTAACGTTTTTCTACTTGTAGATGCTGTGGAAGCTCGAACCTTAGGAATTTGCCTGAAGTTGGGGAACTTCATCTTGTCTGACGGCTAACTATTCATTACACCCTCACTAATGTGGAGATGCATTATCCAAAGGTTATACAGAATTGGTGATGAAAACACCCTTTTTCCTAGGGGTGGTTCACCCATTTCTTCAACTTTTCATATGAAAATGCTAATTGTAGGGCCATGCATTCTGAGGCTAATGCATGACAGAACGAGTGTACACCTAAACTAGTACCAAACCTATCATGTCAGAAGGTGATTCACTAACTGACACATTGATTGACACACAAGTACTTCTATTACAAGTCTATTAAACCCTTGTAGATTGTGTGTTACAATAAGCTAACTCATATATTATTTTTTAATAATATACAGCGCTGATTCAGAGGCACAAATTGGAATATCCTTTAAAATTCGTAGAAAATGTAAAGTTTTTAGTGAATCTAAAGAATCTCCAAATTTTTGAAATTGTGTGAGACATGTTATGTGATTTAATTTGGAAAGTACTTGGATAGTTTTTCAGAATATATAAATATTCTGACGGGTGATTTTCAAAAATATGGGCATTTTCGAGCAAACTTTAACAAGTTTTCCAGAAGATGTTCCCAAGTTCACATTCATCTATTACAGTACATGTAGTCACGTGACATTATGTAATATTTGAATTGGCATTTCAGAGGAACACCGCCTTACCATGGCAACATGCCTGCGACAGGGGGGGGGGTGGACACATGTTTTCTCATTGTTAGTGTCTTCACCCAATGACATCTTGACAGTTGATGGGATTATTTGCAAAAATAACTTTTAAAGAGAAGTAATTAAAAAATAGAAGAGGAGGCGCGTGCACTGTGCCTCAGACTCGGGTTTGATGCATTTACCCAGCTCTCATAGGATCACGTCCTCCTTATCTTCCCGAGTCATTCTGTTTTCTAATCAACATTCCATGACACATCAACGCCATGAAAAAAGTTCAAGAATTCTTATTCTTGAAATATCTGAAGGTAATGTTACTTTGCGAATGAAAGGTCCAACCTTTACTGGTATAAGCTAATATCTATGCATGGCCTATAAACTCAACTTTACTATAGGGTATGTTAGCGGGCATAACTATGTATAGCACAACACCTGATTCTCGATTATGCAGCTGCACATGGACCGTCGGTATGTGATAGGCTCGGCCGTCGTTATTCTCATCACATTAACATCGGGAGACACGCAGCGTGATGGTTCGCTTCACAGAGCTGCCACTGTTATAAACCGGGAATGGACTCACCCTAGGCTTCCCCTACAAGTGGAAAAAGATGTTGCTGTTCACTTTGGGTCTCCCTCTTGTCTTGCTTTCTAGTGTCATCGCCGCTCCAAATGCTAATGATCCATGTGTGAAGGTGGCCGGAAAACAGTTCGTAGCCCCTGCGGATGCTCTCGCGTGCCTGAAGTCTTTCCCATTCAATGAGACGATAAGGCAGAATGTCATTGCCACTGGTGCGCTTTTGGTCAAGACTCAACCCTGCATAGATTGCTGATCACTCTTATAGTCTCTGGAGTATTTGACTTCTATACTTTTGAAGACTTCTACCTCAACTCGCCACCACCTTTCCAAGAGTCAACCGCAAACATCAGAGCAGAACTAGCAAGGATTAATTCTACGAAATATACTGTAATATTCACATATTTATCCCCGAAAGGCTATTCTCAACTCCTGATAATAGACCGATTTTGACTTTTCCAAAGATCTGTATGATTTCACCACTAAACTTAATGATGGACATACCCGTAAGCTCGCCGCTGCTGCAAGATTAATTTGATCAACTAACGGGTAATTCGAGGCTGGTTCCCTGCTTGTTATTTCTCTGTCTGGCAGAACATTCTCCCCGCTCCGCCCGTCACAGTGAGTTTTTTTAGACATTTTCAGAGCTCTTGCGAACCTGACTTATACCCGGTAGCTCGAAGTGGATGGTGTTCAAAATGTATTTGTCTCGCCAGATGCCGTGGTGTTCCTCGAGCAGCTTGGCACTCCTTTCACGTCGTTCTTCGATGCCTTGAAGTTCGATTGGAGACGACTTGCAGGCGCAAAGGTGCTGCAAATCAATGGACTCCCCGCTTACGATTATGTGGACCGCATTGCTTCGAATACCAGTGGGAATTATTTGGATCACGGTGTCCGCGTCAACAGTGTCTTTTCAAGCTACAGGCTCGACGGGACCAATGCCTTCTCGCAACGTATTGGAGATCTTGCTGGACCAGTTTTCCCTGATCCGGAAAGTGTGACATTCACCTTGATTCCTGTAAACAGCACTAAGCTCGAGACCATCACGATCCCCTATGCTTCTGATTTCATTGGCGTACCTTTCACAGATGGCCCATCATTGTTAGTTTACATTTCTCTTTCACGTTGATTAATCACACTTACTGTTTTAACTCAGTTGGGAGAATAATTGCGCTGTAAATGATGCGACCAATGGCGTCGATAACTCAGGTTTAGGTGTCACGCCAGCGGTCCAGACCCATAGAAGGATGCGCGGAAATTTCATTGATGGGTCACTGAAACAAGCTCTCGGTTTGCCTCCACAATTTCAGCCTACCGTTCCCATTATCGCAGGGCAAAATGGCACCGTCAAGTCATTCATTTTGCCAGACAATAAGACGGGTGTATTATTTGTCGGAAGCTTCGAAGGTGATGAGCAGCAATTCCAGCAAGATACGGTGACAGCTGTCAATGCATTTAAAGCCCGAGGAGTGTCTCAGCTGATAATCGACATTACAAATAATGGCGGCGAGTACCGCCTCTTTGTGTGATTATCAAACAATGCCAATTAATCTTCCCCACAGGTGGATTTGTGTGTCTTGGACAATGGCTGCACAAGTTCCTTGCGGGTTCTGCCCAAGTGAAAAATCCGTACGCCATAGCTAATAACGCAAATGCTCATTCAAATAATCGACTTTTGCTTGTAGGGGTTTCCAGTCAAGTTCTCGTGCCAACCCTCTAGCGCAGACGATTGTTAAAGCCGATATCGCTCGTGGTATCACCCCCAATCAGGTGTTGCCCGTTAATGTTTATCATATTGGACTGTTGTTAACACGTAACAGGCCTTTTATGCTCCCGCAAATTGGGCATCTCTGGACAATGTTGAGTTCAAGAGCGACTTCGACTACAACGATCCATCTCTGCCTTTCTTCATCAATGGTCAAAGCGAGCCCACATCACAACGATTCCTAGTACGCCGATGAGATCTTTCAACTTCTGCATATTGATAAATAGCATTGTATTCTTAGGATGTTTGCGATGCTGAATTCTTCGAGCCGTTCCCTGCACAACCTCCTTTTGACCTCAAGTACGTCATTCAATCGTGAAACTGTGAATTGCTCATTGGTCCATCCTTTCGCGTTTAGTAAAGTTGTCATCGGTATATTTTCCTCTTCCCCGTTATTCCTCAGCTACTAATACGTTTCCAAGTGGGTAATGGCAACTGCGCTTCGACATGCTCCATGTTTACAACGCTCATGCACGAGCTACACAAGACAAAGAATATTGTATTCGGTGGAAAGGTGCGCCAATGAAAGTGTTGCTAATTATGTAAATCAATTTATCTCATGGCTGACATTAGCCTGGCGAGCGACTTGAGTACAAGGGTATGGCAGGAAACCAGGTGCTTGAATGGGCGGACCTGGATTCCGAGATCAAGGTGATTTTTATTCTGTATTCATTGTTGTATCAACAGAGGCTCACAGTTACGTTAAGACTGCTGGCGTGAAAAATGTGAGTATACGTCTTCCAGAAGAGTTTTTGGAAAGAGAAAGGTCTTATTGTATTACCTCCAACAGGACTCTCTTGCTCCTCCTGATTTGTAAGTTCAAAACATCATTTCTGATGAGAATATTTAAATTTAATTTCAACCTGTCAGGATCATCAACGCTAACATGAGGTATGTTAGGGATTCACTCCCCCGATGCGTTGTCATTCATGCTTGATGCGTCATTAGAGTCAACTGGAGGACTGGTTAGTTCAACTACTCTACTCCACTTACAAACGGACGTTGAACTGGTTGTTTCCACCAGCCTATAGTTTCTTCGACGAATCCAAGCCAATTGGTAACCCTTTTTTTGTTATCCTTGTGTTGTCTACTGACTAATTTCAAGCATACGTTTCGGAACCTGCAACATGTGAGTGTCTGGTCTCAGACTCACTAACAAACATATTGACGATTTCGTCCAAAGTGCAATTCCCATACACAAAGGATACATACAACAACCCTCAAAACGTCTGGTACGAGTTTAATTATGCTTGCCGCCGTTGATATCTTAAATAATTTGGTATTACAGGGAGTTTGTGTGCGTACTATATCTTTGGTATTTTGTGAAAAAATCTCACTGACAGGAAACAGAGCGGCCCAAGTTCTGTAGACTCCGCCGTTCAGTATCTATCCTTATTGATACATAATGGGCAGACGGCAATAAATGATGTTGTTCAATATAAGGCAATTAAAACTAATGATCTGATGAGTGGAGGCCAGAATATAACAGAATAGAGCTTGAGTATTTCAACCATATCTAATCATCCTCAAGGGTAATCTTAAGAGCAGGAATTTAAATCCATAGCCCGCTCACTGTCGTTTAAGCTCATATAAGATGTATATTTTTGCTTAGTTTCAATGTCTACAATTATTTTTATTTTACTGGCCAGCAGAGGAATCTGCTGTTAAAATGTAGAAAAGTGAATGGCCAGACTAGGAATTGAACCCAGGGTCTTTCACATATATAGTGTCACAACCATCACAAGTCACAATATTGTCACAAACATTCAAAGGTAATATTCAACAACTTTTCGACCTATCGAATTCAACTCGACAAACCCAAACATTATTCAACAACATCGAATCTCTTTCGACATGTCTCATTTCAACATCACAAATGATTTCATTATTAGATCATAATATAGTCATAATGATACAAAGAAAAGCATAAAAGGGCCACAAAAGGAGTGAGGGAAGTCAGTTGAAATATCTGTAAATTAGTGATATTAATAATCTAACTTGTTGTAACTTCTTCAACAAATACTTCTGTGAGTTCTCACAACTGGTAATAGCCTCTTACTTCATCGACAGGGCGAATATATATTTCATTGAACGAGGCTTTCAAGTTCGATCAATAGAATATTATTTGACTTTATTGAAGAATAATCAATTCGTGACAGTATATTTTGACTATCAACTGTTGATGAAGCCCAGGACACGATCCGAGACTACCAAAACATTGAGTTCTACAGCACTTCAATCTGTGGCCCTGTCACAACCCTCACAAGTCACAATACTGTCACAAATATTCAAAGGCAACTTTCGACAACTCTTCAACTCATCAAATTCGACTCGACAAGCCCAAACATTATTCGACAACATCGAATCTCTTTCAACATGTCTCATTTCAACATCATGTATGATTTCATTATTAGTTCATAACATAGTCATAACAATATGAAGAAAAACATAAAAGGACTATGAAAGGAGCAAGGGAAGTCAGTTGAAATATCTGTAAATTAGTGATACTAGTAATCTAACTTGTCATAACTTCTTTGACAAATACTTCTGTGAGTTCTTGTGACTGGTAATAGCCTCTTACTTCATCGACAGGGCGAATATATATTTTGTCGAACCAGGCTTTCGAGTTCGATCAGTAGAATATTATTTGACTTTATTGAAGAATAATCGATTTGTGACAAGCTGTTACGACCGTGTCACAACCCTATCGGCCCCAAGGTTATCGCCACTTATCAACGATTCAAGTTACATTTCGAGTCACCACTTCGGAAACCCTCGGCCCCGAAGCTGACGTATGTTTTCGTGGTGATCAAACTCCATTTACGCCCACGTCAAAATAACTCGTATTGTCTGGTTAAACTTTTGATACGTCCCTTTTACTATGTTGATCCGTTCAATCTTATGTTTCACATATGCCTATCTATATTTGTAGTCCTTGAACTATTTCCTTTTATCGTAACCCCATTCTCGGTTATCATCAGCCTCCGAACTAATCATAAACCTCCCGTTCCTAGTCAAGCTTATTGCTAATGCCGTCCTCCGCCCTCCTCCCCATTAGTATTTTCTAGACGCCTGTTACTTGTATATGAACCCGCTGTAGTTGTAGTTACTAGGCAATCAGAATATCGACTTAGAATACCCACATACGTCTGTAACAGTCTCATACTAAGAATCCCCCCATCCGCCTTCGCGTGCGCTCACCCACTCCTGGCCCCGACCCCCCTGGCCCGACACTTGACTTACCCTTTGGTCCCAATCGGTATCTCACTGAAAGGAACTCCTTAGGATTAGTCTTTGCCCACCCGAAATTTAAGGACACCCTGCGGATATTTGCGAGGGCACAGCACATAAGCTGAAGCCGAGTCCTTCTGATCAGTCCCTGTCGGCCACCGACATTAGTCAGTTTTCAGTTCTTAACAAGCTGATGGTGAAGTGATAGGGCTAACAAGAATAGGGATCAGCATGGGTATATCCTGGGGTATTAATGGCCTTACCTGCACATATGTTAAGTGCCGTGTCGGGAACTTATTCCGGAACTATCGGGAAGTCACCGGGAAGTCGGAAACTCGTTGATAGGGTCAGGACGTCGGCTTCAGCTTATGTGCTGCGCCTCTACGCAAACGCTCAATGTCCTTAATTTCGGAAGTGAACTAACGACGGAAGATATGGATATTCAGAGTTCCGAAGAGTTCCGAATATCGAGCGTACAGAAAGACGGGAGGAGGAATAAGAAACTAAGTCGATATCAGATCTAAAGTAAAGTACAAATTCGCGGAAACTAATATAAGTCTACTCATTATTGTACTACAAACTGAGACCATAATAAGACGGAAACGGAAGTGTTCTTAAAACGGAAATACAATAAGACATATTAGGAAGACAATATTCCAAGACGGGAATACAACAACAAACGAGTGAATACTTGTCAACGGACAAATTACCAAATGCGGAACAAACGAAGAACGCGGATGATACGGTAACTATGATGTTCCGTAGTCGGAGGTCAAAGTCGGAAGTCGGGGATCGGAAGTCAGGAATGGGAGACCGGAAGTCGGATATTGAAACATCCGGGAACGGGTCGTAACAGTACCCCCCTGTTAGGCCGAAATCCCATAGAGGCGATTAGGTACTGAGTGTTTGAAGCGACGGCTGATTGTTATGTGTCGTGAAATTTACACAAATATGGAGGTGAGAGTTTCGGCTGTTATTCTGAGTATAAAAACCTCCAAATATTCGAATTAACGTTTTTGTTTCTTTAACCACAACTTGTATGTCGATTCGTCGGCCGTTATTCATTACTACCCCGGAAGACTCAGATACCGAAATATCCGTACTTCAAAAGATGTCGAAGGTCGCAGAACTTCAACAAAAATGCCAGAAAATGGAGGAGTTGAAGCGACGACAGGAAGAGGAGGAAAGAGCGTTGATGCAGGAGTTGAAAGAGGCGGAGGAGGCGGAAAAGCGGGAATTGGAGCGGGCGAGGGTGGAAAAAGAAAAAGAGTTGGCGAGGTTGCGGAAAGTGATGGAGGATCGGAGGTTGAAGGAAGAAGAAGTGAAGAAACAACAAGAGGCTGAGGCGGCGGAAAAACGTAAGGAGGTAAGGGAAGGAAAGGTGAGTCCGATTCCATAGATTTCCGTGGTTCCAACCGATAACTGTTGCGTACAGCGAAAAGCCGTGGAGGTGGAAGTAGAGGGAGAAGCTGGGCCTTCGAGTCCTAAAGTAAGTGTATCTGTAACGGAAACAGTAGTTGTTTAACCTCCGAAACAGAAACCAAAAGTCAAAGCTCCGGAACGAATGGAAATCGTCCATGAAACTCCGTGTTATCGATGTTCCATACGGAACATGACGTGTTGGAAACAGAAGGTAAAATGGGGCGGAACTTGCTATCCTTGCGCGGTTCTTAAACTTCCGTGCACCCTTGCCTCAAAAAGGGTTCCGAAAGGTGAGAAGATTCCGAGACCTAACGACGCGGAAAGTTCAGGAGCGGCCAAAGCTACGGAAACTGAAACGTCGAAAACGGATAGTACAGGCATTGAGTTTCTCAAGGACACCGTCGACGCGTTGGTTTTTATCGGGACGGAAGTCATGAAAATGCGGGATACAATGGATCGTCATAATGATATCCAGGAGAAAGGTTTCCGTTCGTTGGTCCGGAATTTCCGGAGGCAAAACGATTTCCTGGAGAAGATGATGGTTAGTATCGGTGTAATCGCGGTATCCGAACGATTTGCCGATAAGGCGAAAAACCAGCCGAACGATCCATTGGTGGAGTGTGTGGAGCGGAGATGGGGGTCGGGAAAAGAGCCGGAAGAATCAGAGAGTGAAGATGAAGAGGTACAGGATATGGTGGAAAGTGCGGAAATTGCTGAAGAGCCGGAGGTTGGGACGGAAGGTGGATTTGGGGTGTCAGAGACTTTAAGATAGATTTAATAATATATATTTTTTAACTTGCAAAACCTAAAACGAGTGTGAAAACGGAAGTGTCGGAAACTGAACAGAAAGGAACAAGGATTAGAGTGATGATAAAGGTCCAGGTTTGCCTGGATAAGCCGTGTGGAAGTCAGTAACAATTTCCATAGCATGTCCAAGTTCCGTGGCCAATATCCATGAAGTTTCCTCGTCGGTACCTTCATAACCTGCCCATTTAACTAAATAGAGCAATTTACAAGTACGTCGGCGATTGTCGATTTTGGAATCCAATATTTCGGAAACTTCGAATTCGGGTTCTCCATCAATGATGACCGGAGGGGACGGAGGTTGAATACGTTCCGGGAATGAGTTAGGAACACAAGGTTCTAACATGGAAACGTGGAAAACGGGGTGGACTGCTCGCATACTGTCGGGAAGACGGAGAGTCCATGAAAGTGAACCGGCTTGTGCTATAATTTCAAAAGGTCCTAAGAATTTCTCAGCAAGTTTTTTAGAAGGTCGGGTAGTACGGAAGAATTGAGCTTTTACAAAAACCTGATCACCAACTTTAAAATTAGGAGGCGGGATCCTGTTTTTGTCCGCAGAACGTTGATAATGTTCCTGTGCGGAAGAAATAGCTTTCCGAAGTTCTTGATGTAATTCGTCGAGGTCGGTAATAAATTCTTGAGCACGGACAGAAGCCAAATCTCGTTCGGAATGTACTGTGAGATTCGGATTATAGCCTTTATTGGCGAAAAAGGGAGATATGCCGGTGGTTGCATTCGGAGAGTTATTGTAGGCGAATTCCGCGATCGGAAGAAGGGATTTCCAGTTGTCCTGTTGGTAATTACAATAGATGCGGAGATATTGTTCCAGTGTTTGATTAACGCGTTCCGTTTGTCCATCACCTTCCGGGTGATATCCCGAGGTGAAGTGTAGTTTCATGTCGAGGGCTTTTCCGAGGGCCTGGAAGAAATGGGAGACGAACTTGGAGCCTCGATCGGAAGTTACGTGAGATGGAACTCCGTGTTTGGAAAATACGTGAATAATGAAAAGTTCCGCTAATTGTAAGGACGTGATTGTATCATGAGTGGGTATGAAAATGCCTTGTTTCGAGAATCGGTCCACAATGACTAGAATGGATGTAAAGCCTTCGGAAGTCGGGAGTTGTTCGATGAAATCCATGGAAATTGAATTCCAGGGTTTTTCTGGTACCGGGAGTTGCTTGAGAAGGCCGTACGGCTTATGCCTCTGGGTTTTGGAGCGTAAGCAGGTGGTGCATGACTTACAGAACTGAGTTACGAAATCTCGGAGGTTGGGCCAAGTATATTCTCTTCGGATTAAACCAAGAGTATTGTTGATGCCGTAATGTCCGGAGATTGGATGATCGTGTTTATACTGAAGTACGCGGAGTCGGAGATTGTTGGAATCTGGAACGTAGATACGTCCATCGAGACGGATAAAACCTTGAGAGTCTTGTAACCATCGGGGTTGGTTGGGATTGTCGGGAATGTCTAAATGCGGCTTGAGGGCCGGGTCGGAAGTGAGTGCGGAAAGGATATCTTGATGTGATTGCTCAATGTCCATAATCATGATGCTACGCATAATTGGATAGTAAAGGGAAGTTGCTCGGATAGATGCGGAAAGTTGTTGCGTTGTAAAAACCAGTTTCAGGTTATGTGGATTAACAACAGCGTAGTTACTTTCCCCCTCTTTTGGATAGACGTCCCATCGTCGAGTCATGGCATCTGGTTTTCCACCAAGACGTCCGGGTCGGAAACGGATAATCATATTGAAAGCGGAAAGAAATTCAGACCAACGGGCCTGCCGGCGGGTTAAAAGTTTAGTGGTAGAAAAATATTCGAGATTTTTGTGATCGGTAACGACGTCAACGGGAGTTGTTGAACCTTCGAGATAATGGCGCCAATGTTTGAAAGCTTCAAAAATTGCCAAAAGCTCCTTATCATGAACGTCGTAATTGAGTTCGGATACTGAAAGTGTCCGAGAAAGAAATGCGACCGGATGAATTTCACCGTCGGACTCTTGAATGGAAAGAATCGCGGCAATTGCATAATCGGAAGCATCGGTTTCCACAATAATCGGAAAATCAGGTTTCCAATGGGAAAGGATCGGGGCAGAAGTGAAAGCATTTTTTAAAGTCTGGAAGGCAGAGCGGCATTTGTCGTCAAAAACCCATGGTTGAGTTTTACGGGTAAGACGAGTGAGCGGTACTGTAATATCCGAGTAGTTCCGAATAAAACGACGGTAAAAGTTGGCGAAACCTAAAAATGATTGAATGTCCTTGACCTTCCGTGGTTCGGGCCAGTCACGGACAACTTGAACCTTGGTTTCATCCATATGGAGACCATCAGGGCCGATGATGAAACCTAAGTATTCAATAGAATCCATGTCGAAATAACATTTTTTACCGTTGGCGAAAAGACCATTTTTACAGAGTCTTCGGAAGACTTCACGGACCTGTTCATCGTGAAGAGCGGGATCCTCGGAAAATACCAAAATGTCGTCCAAATAGACTATAACACATACGTCAAGCATGTCGGAAAATATATCATTAACAAAACGTTGAAAAGCGGAAGGGGCGTTGGTAAGGCCGAACGGCATAACCAACCATTCGAAAGATCCATAGCGAGTCCGAAAAGCAGTTTTCCATTCATCTCCCTCGGCAATTCGAACCAAATGATAGGCGTGTTTGAGGTCTATTTTGGTGTAAATTCGAGCTTTCCGTGGGGCGTCGAGTAAGTCAGTAACCAGTGGGAGTGGATACTTATCTTTCCGTGTGATGGAATTTAATCCTCTGAAATCGACACAGAGTCGAAGGGAGCCATCCTTTTTACGGACAAAAAGGACGGGTGCTCCATACGGAGACTTTGAGGGGCGGATAAAACCTATCGACAAATGTTCATCCAGGAACTCCCGAATAGACGAAAGTTCCGATTGGGATAATGGGTAAATAGGTCCTAATGGAGGGTTTGAACCGGGCTCAATATCGATTTTTAAGTCGTAGGGCCTATGTGGTGCAAGCCTGTCAGCTTTTTGCTTACTGAAAATGTCCGCGAAATCATGGTATTTTTCGGGAACTCCTTTCCAGATCGGCTTTTAGCTCGGATAATTCTGGAGTCGCAAAACGTCCAGATGCTTCATCAACTTTTAAGCTGATCGAAAAACATTGTGAACCATCCAG
>WHVD01000271.1:0-77739 GCA_015178975.1 Hysterangium stoloniferum
TCAGTGAGGCTAATGCATAATTTCATGCATGTACACTTAAAATATCACCAAACATATTTTCTCTATTGAGTTAATTGAGTTATAAGGTATATATGTACAGTATGTATGTTGACACTGCCAAACATTGGAAGCATTTTGTGAATCACTGCAATGCCAACCACTGTTCTACACATATATTGTATACAGCTCTGAGTTCAGTGTGTACATATATAATTTAATAGGAAGGCACTTGAGGTTATGTCCTTGAATACAGTGTAACATGGGACCTACATAAGTCAGGTGGTGTAGTAGTAACATCCTTACTATACATATATGTGAAAGACCCTGGGTTCAATTCCCAGTCTGGCCATTAACTTGTCTACATTTTATGAATAAGTATGGATTCATGTCACATCAGTGACTTGTGGACAGATAACAGCAACATAAAGAGTTATGGTGGGAAACCTATGCTGGACAGATGTCATAACAAGCATATGGCACGACTCTGACCTAAGTGAATGGGTGATGTGGCAGAATTACAAACAGACAGACTATGGGAACATATCCTGTGAGCATACAGGTTTTAGATTCAAAAGTTTCTTCGCCACATTGAGCCCTCTAGTAAATGTGCCAGTTAGAACCACTTCTTGTGTCCACCTGAAAAACTTAATCATTCCAGGAATTGAGCAACTACATGGGGGGGAGGGGACCAGCAGTCTGTAGGCATCAGCATCCCAGTACTTGCATCTTTACCCAATAGAACAGATCCAAATTTTGGTAAGGTAGACATGTAATATCTGAGGTTGCATACAAAAATCTCCTTGATGGCTTCATTATCAAACAAGGATACCTTCCAGAATAAGATTATTGTTAAGAACTGAAAACTAACTAATGTCGGTAGGCCGACGGGGACCGATTGGAAGGACTTAGCTTCAGCTTATGTGCTGCGCCCTCACAAGTAACCATTGGGTGTCCTTAAATTTCAGATGGGTGAAGACTAGTCCTAATGAGTTCCTCATGGTGAGTTGCTGATCGGGACTGAAGGATAAGTCAAGTGTCGGGCCAAGGGGGTTGGGGACCGAGAGTGGGCAAGTGCACAAGAAGGTGGGGGAGCAGGATACTTAGTGTAAAGTCGATGGAGATGTAAGTGGGTGTTCTGAGTTGATATTCTGATTGCCTAGTAACTACAACTACAGCGGGTTCATATACAAGTTATCGGCATCTAGAAAATACTAACTAAGGGAAGAGCAGAAACATTATTTGACAAATAAACTTTACTAGGAATGGGAAGGTTACGATAAGTTTGGAGGCTGTGATTAACCAAGAGTGGGATTATGAGAACAGGAAATAGTCCAAGGATTACAAGTATATAGGTATATGTGAAACATAGAGTAGAAGGGATCATCATAATACAAAGGGATGTATCAGAGTATAACCAGACAGTATGAGTATATTTTGATGGGGGTGTAAATGGGGTTTGATCACCATGAAAGCATATGTCAGTGTCGGGCAACTGACGGTTTCCAATGCAATGACCTGATTGATAACTTAACATGTCGATAGGTGGCAATAACCTTGGGGACTGTCAGGTTGCGACATGGTCGTAACAGTTATAGGTGATGTCTTCCTGACCACCCTGAACTCACCACTTCCAATGGCAGCTTTGTTGCCCTTCTGCTTTTGCAGGATTGGGCTGCCTAGTAACAGATTAAGAAACAATCTTGATCTGACTGAGAAGTTTAGGTCTGTCTCATATCGAGCTGCAAATGGGTGGGCTAGTGATTCATTCATTCATTGGAAATAATTTAAGAGGGTAGAGTCCACTTCCCATATAAGATGGGAAAATGACGAGGTGACCATGTCCATAGCTCTAACATGTTCTGTACAAATGGCTCTTGGCTGTACTTTTCGGTTCCTTCAGAGCTGCCCAGCCACACACTCCACTGCAAGTTAATCAATACCATCAACAAGGTGAAAGAACCTGGTTCATCAAAGGTAGCTAAACTGAATAATTGTGCATAGTGCCTTCTTCTCATTAATTTCCATTTCAAATTCACTGGGACATTTTCCAAGGTCACAGTGAAGTGGCTTAGAGCTGTAGAAACATCATTTTAACAAGGGAAAGGATGATATTGGACTTGGCTGGTCAATTGATCATGAGTGATCAACCCAAGTTTACATGTAATCTGTTTAGCACTGAGAAAAGGACGGTGGAGAGAGGGACACTGATATTAGGGTTTAGGGTTCAGTGTGGTCATAGAAACAGTAGCAGGATGAACTGACAGTGAACGATAGGTTGGTCAATGGTATCCATCCTGGCCACCTTGGATAGATAGATGCTAAAGGCATGTTATTGCTACTATGGCATTGGTTGAAAGGAGACTTACCTTTGATGCAGGATGATGGCCAGAGATCGCCAACATCATGAAAGCATTTAAGGGTTGATAAGATTTTATTAATATTAAGCCTCATGGCTTCATTATAGTTCAAGGGTTAGACCGACCTAGGGTTGGAGTGGTATCCCTGAGTGTTGAGGAACAAAGACACCGCACATATTCTCTTTGTTCTTTTATCACGTGACACATACTTAGTGATTATTTATTTCATGTATATACAATATGTAGTTCGGTTAGGGTGGAGTTATAAAAACTAACAACATGTAAACAGACCACAGTAACAATGATAATAGGGGCTACTTTTTAACAGGTTATGGGCCTATTGCATTAAAGTCCCTCTACTACATCCATTTTTTTTCCATTTTGCCACTTTTCTTCCTGGCATCCCCACCTAATCACTGCCCGCAATGTTGTCGGCTTCTTATGTCCCATCAGTCCCTCTCCTGCAAACATCTATCACTTACACAGAAACCAAGCTCAACAAAGCCGAGGGCAATTACACCGAGTGGTATCGTAATGCCAAACATTATCTCACCATTACTGGTTTCCTTTCTTATGCCCTTGGTACCACCCTTTCCCCCAATCCTTCCGACCCTATTGCCATCCACAATTGGCATTCCAACAACACTCTTGCTCATGCGCTGATCCTCTCAACTCTTTCGAGGACTGAGTGGGACTTCACTGAGCCTTTACAAGGTGCTCAGTCCTGCTGGGATGACTCTTGATTCGTCATCATAATGAAGGGCCGATTCATCAGGTCCAACTGATCCAGGAGGCTCTTACACTCCAATGCTCCAAATCCACCTCTTTATCCACCACTGCATCTCAAATCTGTAAAGCTATCTCTCATGCATTCGAGATGGGACAGCTTACCAAGGATTTATTCAAGTGTATTGCACTACTCAACTCGCTCACCGACTTTCCTCACCTGCATTCTATGATCACTTGAGACTTATCGGAGTCCTCCACCTCCACCCCATATCCATCCTCCCGCATTCTCACCCATTTCGAAAACGAACAGTGTATCCTTGAGTTGGACACCAAGTGTGCTGCTTGATTGAGGAATCCAAGGCAGCCAGGGGCAAGGACCAAGACAGTAAGAAGTCTGGGGGTACCACCTCCTCACCTACAGGGAAATTCCCCGTCAGTATTAAAGGAGCAGATGGACAGGTCTTCACTGCATACATGGACACACCCCTTCCATCCAACCCAGCATTCACTGGTGTGGCCATTGTGAACCCCTCTACTCCTATCTCCCTATCTGATACAATATAATACACTGGCTGGATCGCCCTGGAGGATGGCCTACATGTGACAGTCAATTGGACAACACAAACACAACCAGTGGACATGACCGCTCTCACTGCATCTGCCATTCGCCCTCTATCTCAGACCACTGCCACACCCCTCTCCTGTGACACACATCCTTTTTGGTTGGACATGGGTGCAAGTGTTCATATCACACCTGACCACAATGATTTCAAGTCCTTGCAGCCTATCCACCCACATTCTGTTAAGGGCCTTGGGGGGTCGTCAGTCACAGCCATTGGCATAGGGGATGTCCACCTCTGCATTGGCAGGGAGGCCCATATAGTTCTTCATGATGTTCTCTATATTCCCACTGCATCTGTTTGGCTTGTCTCTGTCCAGTGCATCACTAGAGACTCAAAGGTTATTGCACACTTTAGTGAGTCTTCATGCTGGCTCACAAACTCCTCTGGTGCAACCATTGCATCTGGATCCCTATTGTCATACAAGAACCTGTACTCACTATCAATCCAATCTGCCATGGCGGTACATGCTCTTTTCACCCATGGGTCTCCAGACCTAGCTACTTGGCATCGACACCTAGGTCATACCAATTACCAGTCTATCACAGATATGATCAACAATGGTATTATCAAAGGTATGCCAACATCCATTTGCCAGCATCCTCCAAAATGTGACTTTTGCATTCTTGGAAAACAGACAAAAATTCTGTACCAAACATCCGAGCACAGGGGGATGGGCATAAAGCCACAAGGCATTTAGAGAATGTCTGGGTGGATCTGGCAGGCCCTAATGATGTGGCATCCCACACAGGATCATTGTATATAATGAACATTGTTGATGATTATTCAAGCCACCCCTGGTCCATTCCTCTCAAAAGCAAGAGTGATGCTTTCTCTGCATTGCAGACTTGGGAGCTTGCCCGTGAAGTAGAGACTGGTCTGAAAATTGGTACTTATAGGACAGACAATGGGGAATTGAAAACTAATCAAATGAGGCAGTGGTTGGAATTTCGAGGTACTATGCACCAATTTACTGCACCTTATTCCTCTGCACATATAGGTCGTGTTGAACATCTGCACCGGACACTGATGGGCAAGGCCCGTACTATGCGGATATATGCAGGTCTGCCTCCCCAGTTTTGGGAGGAGTTCTACCTACATGCAAAAACTACAACACACCAACTGCATGGTAAGACTCCTTGGGAACTCTGGCATGGCCGCACTCCAGATCACTCTTACTTGTGGGAGGCTGGATGCCGTGCCTTTGTCCTCATTCTTAGTAAACATAATCCCAAAATTTATGAGTGCTCTATAGAATGCATCCTTCTTGGATATGAGCCCAATTTGAAAGCTTATCGATGCTATGACCGCAAATCTAACCAGATCTATATCTCCTACCATGTTAAATTCCTTGAAAGTCATCCACTACCTGCACCTAATCCCACTTTGCCTGTGATCACTTTACCATCCCCTATTGATGATCCTGATCCCATTATCACTACACCTCAACCAATTTTGCCTCTTGCACCAACACAATCTGATGCTACTCCTATAACCACTGAGCCTATTGTTGCTGATCCAGTTCTTCTCCCAACTGGGGATGACACTCACCATTCTTCTCGCCTTGCCACACATATTCCTGACCTTCCCTCTTGGCTTGAAACAGCTGTTCAAGACTCAATTGCAAGTGCAACATGTGTTCGTACACAACAGGAGCAACACCGTCTTGACCTTCTACAGCTACATAACAATCCCCTCCCACCAGTTGATACTGTTGATGCTGATATCCTGGCTGCAATCTCAAATATTCCTACATGTGATGGATCTGCACCATATGAGGCAGCCCCCCTCACATGGGAAGAGGCTTGTAGTTCTCCCCATGGAGAAGCCTGGCATATTAGTTACCAGGAAGAACTTCAGTCCTTACGGGATATGGGGGTGTATGAATTAGTACCAAGTTCTGAAGTCCCCACTGGTACTAAAATCCATAAAGGAAAACCAGTATTCCGTGTCAAACGGGATGCCATGGGGGAGGTGATCCATCGAAAAACCAGGCTTGTTTTCAAGGGTTTTGAACACGTCTATGGGCATGATTATGATAAAACTACCTCACCTACTGCTCGAATGGAATCCTGGTGCCTTCTTCTACACATACAGTGACTCAAACAACCCTTTGCATGTTTCACCCTTCAGACTTATATCCCTGATAACTCAAAGAATAAAAATGCAACAATAACAAAACTATTTGTGAATGTGCTCTATCATATCTAGAATATGGAAGTATGATGCCATTACATAAACTCCAAATATGGAAATATTACAAATATTTACATACAAGAGACTCATGTGAAGGGTTTTTTTGCTGACCACTCTGACCCACAAAACTACTTATATTTAGTACTTAGTATAGCCACCCTTTGCCTTCAACACAGCTACAACCCTCCTAGGCATACTCTCAATCAAATTCTGACACACCTCTGCATCAATCTTGTTCCACTCCACCTCCACCCTCTCCCACAACACCAGTATCCCTTAGCCTCCTCTTTTCATAGTCCCACAAGTGTTCAATGGGGTTGAGGTCTGGAGACTGTGCTGGCCATTGGAGAACTTTGAAATCATTATCTTGAAACCAAGTCTGGGCCTTCTTGCAGGTATGTTCAAGGTCATGATCTTGCTGAAAGATGACATCACCCACATATTTTCTATAATAGCTGAAGCTGGCTTGAAGGTCCTTCTCTATAATCTTTAGATAAAGGTCCCCATCCATTTTCTCATCTATCTTGAAAGAATACCCAGGTCCTTCCCACAGCATGTAGCCCATAACATCACAAATCCTTCTCCAAACCTCACAAAAAATCCCTTCCAATGAGTCTTCTATATATAAATATTTGTAGTATTTCCATATTTGGAGCTTATGTAATGGCACTGTATTTCCATAATATAGATATGATAGAGCATATTCACAAATATCTTTGATATTTCTGCATTTTTATTCTCTGAGTTATCAGGTATGTAAATCTGAAGTACCAAACATTAGAAGGGTTATTGAGGCATTCCCAACCATATTAAAACTATTGTACACAGTTTGGGTGCAGATTAACTGGTTGGTGACACTCCTAAGAGCTTTGGCCACATCAACAGCAGTGTCAGCCTTCCCAGAGCTGATGAGGTGCTGTGCATAGTGAATGTTGGTCGGGGAAAGCTTTGAGGGATGACCACCAATGGACTTAGAGAGATGAGAACAATGCTTAGAGTGAAGCTTAGAGACTGTGAAAATTCTATGACCAGTAAAAGCTGCAATGTGGCTAGCTGAATGGCCAACATCAAGCAATGAGAGGATATGATTCTGGCTGGCAAGAGACAAAGTGTGCATTTTGGGAATTGGAGCATTGCTGGTTGCTAAAGACCATATATTTATACTCCAGTACAACATGGTCAAGTGACGTCACATGATTTTGTTAATATGACCCAGTTGGAGGTAAACAATCAACAAGGTCACATGACTGTAAGCATTATAGTCATCAAAGTTGCCAGCAAAAAAACCCTTCGCATGAGTCTCTTGTATATAAATATTTGTAATATTTCCATATTTGGAGCTTATGTAATGGCATCATACCTCCATAATCTAGATATGATAGTGCATGTTCACAAATATTCTTAATATTTTTGGAGTTTTATTCTTTGAGTTATCAGGGATATAGGTCTGAAGTACAAAACATGTGAAGGGTTTTTTGAGTCACTGTAGCAGCCCACTTTGGATGGGATGCACAGCAAATTGATGTTAAAACTGCCTTCTTATATGGTCTGCTCCCAAATGATGAGGTCCAGTATATGTTCCAACCAGAAGGTTTTGAGGAGCCAGGAAAAGAGTCATGGGTATGGAAAATTGTCCGTGGTTTGTATGGCATGAAGCAGGCAGGTCGTATCTGGAATCGTACAATGCATGAAAAAATGTTGAGCTGGGGATTTACTCAGCTCTCCAGTGAATCTTGCATATACAGTACTACCGTCATACACCACTAGGAACTGTCATTACTGCAGTCCATGTTGATGATTTTCTAACCATTGCATCTTCCAAAGCTGAAAATGACAGGTTTAAATAGCAAATGAAAGAGGTCTGGACCATTTCTGATCTTGGGACAGTCTGCTTTGTTGTTGGCATAGCAGTTGAATGGGACCGGCTGAATCATACTGTTAAATTGTCCCAGACTGCTCTTATTGATCGTCTTGTTTCTCAATTTGGCCAAACTGATGCCACTCCACTTTCTATCCCTATGGTTCCTGGCCTCAAACTAAGGCGTGTCATTAGGTCTTCCCTTCCTGCAGATGACCAGGACAACCTTTCCAGGCTTCCCTACCGCTCCCTTGTTGGCTCCCTCCTATACCTTGCCATCTCAACTCACCCTGATATCTCCTATACTGTCCAACAATTATCACAGTTCCTTGATTGTTATTACTATGAACACTGGAATGCTGCCATCCATGTTGTCCAGTATCTTAAGGGGACTCGTGCCCTGCAACTTCACCTTGGAGGCTCTGATGATTTAAAACTGGTGGGCTACAATGACTCTGATTGGGTTAACTGTTTCGACATGTGTAGAAGTGTGGGGGGGTTTGCATTCTCTCTTGGCTCTGGTGTCATATCCTGGAATGCTCACAAACAAAAGACTGTTGCTGCCTCATCTTGTGAAGCTGAATATATTGCTGCCTTTTCTGCAGCCAAAGCAAATTCCTGCTATGATCTGTCTTCCAGGGCATCAACCTACCTTTCAAGAATCCAACAACAATTCATTGTGACAACAATGCTGCCATTTGTCTCTCAGAGGATCCACTACTACATGATCGAGTCAAGCACATTGATATCAAATACCATTCTATACGAGAATGCTCAGAGTCTAAGGAGCTAAAACTCAAATACATTCATACTAAAGATAATCTAGCAGACATATTCACTAAAGCATTGGAAAGCCCACAATTTATACATCTCCGAGGCTTCTTAGGTTTAAAATAGGTGCAAATGACAGGAGGAGTACTGCGGTGAGGAGGAGTGTTGAGGAACAAAGACACCGCACATATTCCCTTTGTTCTTTTATCATGTGACACATACTTAGTGATTATTTATTTCATGTATATACAATATGTAGTTCGGTTAGGGCGGAGTTATAAAAACTAACAACGTGTAAACAGACCACAGTAACAATGATAATAGGGGCTACTTTTTAACACTGAGGTGTCACGGGATTGTTCCCGTTCCATTCGTTCCTGTTCCCCGATACCCTACTATTTCCAAATTAAAACATCATATTTAGGATCCGAAGAGACTTACCATGAGCAGGGCCCTCCATATCTGATTCGAAGAGAAGGTTCAGAGCAGTGTTGCACACGTCATAGTTGCACGTGAGAGTCACGTGTTTTTCAGACGCGTTGTTACCCGGCATTGTCACCATTTCATCGTTTTGTCTCTTCGGCGTTTGTCAGTATTTCCGATAGCACATTGACACTTTGGGACATTATATCTGTTATTGACAGCAGTCAATTCTAGTCGATTCTCTCTTTGCATCAACTGAGATGTTATATCTACTATACAGGTCTGGATATCTTTTGAGGCATTGTACCTCCTTCCACTCGTGAATCTCTTTCTATATTTATTATTACTATAGGGGACGGAACATTAAAAACCTGGATGAGCTACTAAGGAATGGATAACGATGAAATGGTTATTCAATCAGACTTTCAAATTATTTCGTTTCTTTTCCGTATTGGTATATCCCTCGTGATCAATGTCAATAGCATTTAACTTTTTACTATTCCAATATACTTTATCCGCTTAGTCAATCGAGATATCATTTATTTCAGTAAAGCATCGTCAAAATGTGAAGTGTCACAACAGACCCGGGTCTTCATATTTACCCCTTTGTCTGGACACCATTCGGAAATTTGAAACGAATATCCCTTGTACTATGTTCAAGAATATGCATGCAATGGATTCAAAGCCTTGAACTGGTTGGACCAAGAAGGATGAATCCCCCAGTACGAAGGACACTGGTGACTATGACGCCTATTCTACATAAGGCCTAACGGGAGCAGACGTGGTGGCGGACTTTGAATCGGGCAAGCCACCGCCATTGTCTTAGACGATAAGGGGTAAGAGAGAAGGTACTATAATTTTCCGATCATTACAGTGTTTCAGACCTATTATTTGTTGTCAGGGGACTTAGTCTAATATTGCTAGCATAAATAGGTGAACTCCCCACTAGTCTTTGTCGAATTGGAGCACTCCGTGCATTCCTCTTCGTAAGAGCTCAAACCGAAGGATTACGCTATCTCCAAAACCTTACACTGTGCTTGATCGACTGTTTTAATTGCCGTTATTTCTCAGGTAGTCATAGTATGTGGGATGCCTACTTCGAGGACTCTGAAGGATGTGAATACATTTCTTCTTTCTTCACCGGAGCCATACGTAAACCCTTCATGGATCTTGGGCGCACCGCTGACAACAGTTGAACTACACACCCTTGAACGACTTCTATAATTCACACAACGCCGCTGAAGTTCAATGTCTACACGAGGAACATCCCGGTGAGGATGATCCTATTGTTTCTGGGTCACTTGGGGTCACACAAAGTACGCACGCAACGCCAATGCGATACCATTTATAGTCTCACATTTCAGATGGCATGTTATAGCGCTTGGTGATGTGATCCACACTCCCCACAGCAACCATGATAACCATACTTCTGTTGAGTATATTGGAGTTGACAGTGGAAACATAATCCATGTAAGTCATGGGAAGGAATATGAACCAGCAATAAAGCGCATTGGGGAACGGTAAAATGGACGAAATACATGTCTGGAACTAATCTGTAGAGAATCGGACCAAGGATTACGGTGTCTAAAATGTAAGGCATTTTTATTAATGAAGCACAAAATGTAGCCGAGGGTTGGAAAGAATTATTCATTCAACGCTGCCTCCGTCCGATTCTGTGTATGACATCCCTGAGGTTCTTGTCCCTTGATATTATTGGTCGGACCACCGTGAGAATCCTCAGTGTACGAGGGCTCATGGTGTGATGTACGATTCATTGTCTCACCACGAGATTAAGTCTGAATGCTCATGTCGGATGCCGGTCTGTGTCGTGGATTGAAGAGAGCAAAGAAAGACTGTCTGTCCATTCCTGGTGACTGTCAAGGTTCACAGATAAGGGATTGCTGTTAGACCCGTCTACACAGCTGAATGTGGATGATAAGGCACATTGTCCCGTGGTCAGGTTGCCACCGTGAGTGATATTATTTATTAGCTCTAACTTAACAATGGCGAGCAAATTTTATTGAAAATGTTGCTTATAAATGTCAGGTCTGTATTGGATCCTTGTCGCATGCCCACCGACTGATGGCGAGTTGCACTTGCTGGCCAGGCACGCCGCGATCTCCAAACATTCTGCCGGAATTTCAAATTGCCTATATATGGATTTCAATATGTATGCCAGGGGGCGGAGCCTGTGTCACATTTTGGTGAATGTTGCGTGTAGCTTTCCCCCACAAACGCTGGAACTTCCCCATGGACCCTACCAACATTGATTAACCTTCTACTTCATCACCAGTATCTGCACGACACTCATCTTCATCACCTGTGAGAAACGAAGCTTGCTTGCCCGCTTCATACCTTCTGTTGAGTTATATTGAACTCACAAGTCGTCCTCGGAGTCGGGCCGATCAATGTCACATCCCCATCACGAGTCGCGAGGGATCGATCATACCTTCAGTCTTTCTCGACATCACGATATTTGTCGACGGGCCGATCAGTCTATCTTCCTATGTCGATGACCTCTGGCCCCCACTCACCAATCAACAACACAGATTTTTTCACACGACAGACTTTGATATATTAGTGTCATGGCATTTTCGATGTATTGTTTGCACAACTTCCACATGTGGACACTGTCATCGGACACAGTGAATAAGATATAGCCACCCTCTTTAGACTGTTACTAGCGGTTTCGTTCAAATTTGATCTACAATCAGGTGTCCACGTTGTGTGGCAAGCAGCAACTAATAGAATACTAGCTCCTGATATTAATATGGGGCATGTCATACAATTTGCACATAATCACATGTACCGTATGAATACACGGTATTTAGCCGACCGTATATTAATTGACAGTATCGCGGATAGATATCCCTTCCACGTATGCTCATATGGATTATAGTGGCCACTTGCCTACGCAGCCTGGGCAGACACAAGCGATGTACAGGCTTCGGGGAAAACGCTGATTTTACCATTTACTCCGAAAAAAGGGACAAAATGACGTTTTTGGTTGCCGACGACCTTCCATGCTTCTATGAGTGACAGATTGGAAATATTAGCGTCTGGCGCCATGCCACTGAATAAGTAGATCTGTTGAATGGCTTTTGGCTCTTTACTCTCCTCCCCTCCTGCCTTCGGGCTGGTATGGCGTCGGCAATATGCTAACTTCGTACACATGACATTTCCCACACAATTTAAGGTGGGGTGGAAATTCATGGTGGAAACTGTATGCAATTACGGCTGTGACGTCAAGCAGGTCAGCACCGTTGTGGTGATCCGGCCGGTGCTTTTTCCTGGTCAATATTGGCGGATACATCAGACATAACATAATGTGTGTAGTAAAGCAGATCATTAATAGGTCGGATTACTGACTCAATTCTATCGCGGCTTTGTTAACTATATGCACTTTGTATATCAGTTGAGCGGGTGGATTCAACACATTATGGTCTGCGACTTATTCTTCAATTGCTGAAGAACCCCAAGGTTGAATGTGAAATGGGATGTGTAATAACACAACCATGTGGCTAGTGTCTCTCGTGGTATAATGGTGGAATGTCACTGAGGAGGAGAGGTTCTGACATCGGCTGGGTCAACATCTAGTCACCTTTCAGGAAGGAATGCGAACTATTTCTCATCAGAATCCATACATAGTGTCGCTATTTCTCCCTTCAACGTGCTTTCTGACCAAAGAGAACCTGGAATAGATTTGGTTTCATGTGGGTGACGGTGGAACTTGCTGGGGCAATCATTGCATATTTTATTTCAAATGAGACTACCGTTTGGTCTGTTCTATTAATCTTTCTGTAATATTCCCCGTCTAATAAGTAAGAATTTCCCTTAAATTAATTTTAATTAGTTGATAAGAAAGTCGAGAAATCGCGACAATATATCGATCTACGTATTTGGTGTATCTCGTTCAGTACACCATTTACGGGACCCGTTGCTCTTAGGTTCTTCCTCGCTGACAACACATCAACAAAAACGCCATCTTTAATCCCTCAATGACCTCTAACTTAGCAGCTAGCAGCATTGGCCTGAAGCTTAAAATGTTGCACTAGGACTGACCATGACAGGTGAATTGTCTGAGGGATGCTGAGGTCTTCTTTGACATGTCTTGTACTTCGAGTGGTGTGGCAAACCCGACTCTTCACACCATTGGAATTTTGGCGAACATGTAAGTTCGTTTCACAGACAATTTTCCTAATTTGATACATTGTCGTTAGCGCATCCCGAAAATTCTGATCGTCTCTAACCCGGTGGGAATACCAACCGACAATTATCCATAATCCATAACTTCACCTTATTTCATTAGTTTCAGTGACAGTGGTCAAATTAAATCAATATTGGTGCCAGATTTCACAGACCTTCATGGTGTCTAAACGTATGATGTGTCTGACGGAAGCAAAAAACTTCTGGCCAACCAAAAAAGCAGACCACCAATATGATATTTTCGAGATTGTCATAATTTGTCTGGGTGATTAATGCTGGAACCCAAATGTATACATTTAAAGATGATTCTCGCACTAGATGATTTGGGGCAAACATTGCGGCAACAAAATGGTTCGGCTAGGACAAAAGGGAACGCCCCGCTTCGGAGTTTGCCTTGATTGAATCTTATCCCCCGCCTTCTTCCTCTTCCATTCCCATCGTCCTGAATGCCAGCATCTGGGTTCTTGAAAACATTGGCTATCAGAGCGGCACCCACTTTGGACCTCACATTATTACTATCAATTGGAGTACCCAGAGAAGAATTCAGATTCACATTGATCGTGTGGTTTATTTAGTTTTTCTTATATCATATCTGCGATGATAATGATACAGTTTTTAGACACGCACTAGAATATTACGAACAACACCCATGACAGGCACATCCCACCCACTCTCCCTCCTCTCCCTTTCAAACCCTACACCTACCCCAACCCGACAACCAAGCCTACATACAAATTATTCCTGTCGATCCTCGAAACATGCACAGACTAAGACACAGACAAAGGACAGAGCCGCACAGCCACCCCCGCCCACATCCCAACCACAGCCACAACCCGAGTCCCCACGAACAATCTATGAACCCCGCTCCAGCCACTAGACCCATATCCATCCATATCAAACAGCGGGACTCCAGCTTATTCAGCGAGACCCGCGGATGTAGACCGATTATGCCCTTCTGAATCATCCATGTCCGGTGCTGGCGTCAGCGTGGGATCTGCGTCTGGATCTGTGGCAGGCTGAAGCGGAGGCCCAGGCCTAGGTGTTCGGGTAAATCTAAAATTAAGCAACCATTTACGACTGAAGCTCCATAATCCCCCTGAGACAGGGACCGGGGTAAGTCCACAGCGCTAGCCATGTCATTATTTGGCATGCGGGTGAAGAGTCCGCAGGCGCAGAATCAAGGGCTGATATGGACAGACATATCTTTGTATATTGTATAAACATATTTGATTATTATTTATTTATGGTTTAATTTTTGTACGTGTCTACTCTATCTATGGCTGTAATTGAAATTTGAAGAGTCATAAGTTTGCGTCGGCTGCCAGCGGACCTTGACGCGTTCAACGTTTTAGAATAATAGCGTTTTCGTCTAGTAGAAGTCTAAGTAATGAAGTTCAGTAAAGACCCGGCGTCACTGCGAGGGGCATATTTAAGGCTTTCGGTGGTGCAGGTTTATCGCAAAAAGAAAATTTTTCCCTCGAAGAAATTTTGGGTTGAATTTTCGAAAGGTATTTCTTCCACAAATAATCAAGGATTATTTCACATTAGCAATAATCTCGAGAAGGTCAAAGTATTGATACAACTGTCATGTGTATGATCATATCATATAATTGGAGCCATTGAAGATACACATTTACTGGATCTAATTTACTCTCCCCCCCCCCCCCCCCCCCCCGTGGAGATGAAGCAATGATGGGGTATCACAAGCTGTGTATCTCACCAATCGAAAAATCTTCGAGGCGTCGCATCGGTACAGTCTAAAATAAAGCCAATAAAGGGATTTTAAAATATCCACATCCATCTGGCTCATTAATCACTGTTGTCGGTACGCATGCTTGATACCCTTCCGAGAGTGTCGGACACCCACATCCGCCGGGATTGTAACCATTCACTTGGTGTTCATTATGCGTCTCCTGCATGTGAGTTCCCTGCTAACGTCAAAAAAATACAAGACAAAAGAGATGAAGATGAGTTGTCCCCACATGCAGTGGTCTGCCATCGGCTATATGTAAGCTTGAGGCTGTTCAAGGTTATTTGATGCTGTGTTAGCTTACCTGTGTCAATGTTACCGCGGATGGCGCATTCTGGGTTATCCACTTAATGTTCCAATATACTCGTATTATAGCAAATTTCCGAAAAACAGATGCCGACGTACAAGCGACGGACAACTCAGCTTCCAAGGCGGGGTTATCCCTGCTTCAAATGTAAATGTTTGATATTAAGATGAAGAAGCACTAAAGTGTCATGTGTACACGAAATGGCTGCATTTAATGCGAATTTTTAAGTGGTGAGATGGGGTTCCCAGAGATATAATAGATGTCATAGTTCGGCTGACCGAAAAACCGAAGAACGAGGTCAGTTTTTTGAAACCACCGTTTTCGTTATTTCCTGTTCCCAGGAAAACAACGCTATCATTCCTTGGCTTGAAAATTTACAACATGAAACGAGCTCAAGGAGCTGGCGCAAGATTTCTCCTTTGTCCAGGGCTCGAACAAAGTCGGCGGATAATAGGCCAGCAGCCTACATGGGGTACCTCAGATGCACAGAATATACAAAATTCAATAAACTGCGTTTACTTCTCTAAAAATATTTCTCAAGGTAGCAGCTTCATCCTCCGATGGCCAGCATTCTTTAGTGGGCATTAAACGAGTTTCTGTGCCGTATTTAGGGTGATAAGCGGCATCGTAACGCATGAAATCCGGATACGTTGCCCCAAACAAGCCGGAAGAGAAGAGTGTATCTATGTGCGTATTTGCCCCATACAGTATTGCCCTGAAACCCATGGTTATGAACTCACCTCCCAGTCAAGTATGCCAGACACAGTGCCATCTTTAACCATGATATTTCTCTTATTCAAATCAACGTACACCAAAACAGGCACGAGCATGGCCGGGTCGTCTCGAGGAATCACGGCGATCGCTAAAGTGCGGATTCTGCCAAAAAGGTCGGGGAGAGAAAAATTGTATAAAGTCTGATCGTGAGGCTGTGCGAAGGCATCGTCTAATTGACATGTGATGTATCTGTGGGCTATGGTATTACAAAAGAACAGGAAGACATGGGGGATCCACTTGCTGTTCTAGCGTAGCGCATGGCTCCATAGGCACCAAGATTATATGTGGTAAGATGGACCCGATGACGGGGAGATCATCAGCGGTGAGCTTTTGCAAAGAACCGATGGACGGTAGTCGCACGTTAAAAATACCAACGAAGGAAGAAGCGAGAGATTTCACGAATGTGATCTGCCAGCAGAAACGTTAATTTCCTACCTGCGTTAATCATGACAGTTATATATACTCTGTCTTCTGCGGAACGTTTTGGCCAAGACATCCACAGATCCTCCCCGTAGAGCCGATTCATAATCGTGAATGGCGCGCCAACGGAATTATTGAAGGCGAAATCGCAAGCAAGTACACGTGGTGCTGGAACCTGGGGACTGACACTTTTCAGAAGCTCAAGGACGGCTACTTCGCGAGACATTTTTTCCACAACCCAACTAGATGATACGGGATCAGTCTTATAATTCCACTGAATTCTGGCTACTAGAGGAGGGCCTGTTTTCATCTCTAACTCGTACACCTCGGGGGAGCATGTGTAAGTGGGATTGGTGTAATTACCTCAATGACTTACAACGTTGAAGAACCCCCGTCCTATTAGCATACTCTGCACCACTTCCGCAGGAAGCAAATTATATACTGCCTCGATAAGGGGCTGCATGTCTATATCCTCCTGCTTGTATCCAGGACGCATTGGGGTGAATTTCGTTGGAGCCCGAGAGGACGGTACATAGTAGGGAAGGTTCTGGCACGAATAAGTATATATCTACACAAAAAATCCTTATTTACGTTTTTATCCAATGAGGACATCTTGGTAGTGAGATCGAACTTTGCAATGTAAGCGCTTGAGGGTGTTACGTAAGCTATGTCCTGATAAACTGGCAGTAGAGACGATTTCTAAGCGACTGCCCAATTCTTTGGAGTTAGCTTCAAGCCAGGTAAGTTACCCCTTAGTATCCCAGAAGATAGGGGAAGTATTATCTACTAATATTAATGATCACGATTTGTTTTTCCTATTACAGTCAAAATCATTGATGCCGAGTTCATTTGAGATGGTATGTATGTGAGTCAGCCAGGGCGAAATATGTTGTGACATCGACGGATCCATGTATTATAAGTGACAGGTATTGAGCTAGTATACAAATAGGAAGTCAACTTGAATTTTAAAATGGTCCCAACGTGTTGTGATTCAGGCCCACACGTTCTCTCCCTTTGTTCCCGTTCACCCCATTGTTCCCTTTGTTTGTTCTCTGTGCTCATTGTTTCATTAGTGCCCATTGTTACCTATGATCTATTGTTACCTATGCCCTAGTTTTTTTCCTTTTGTGTCGCCTCCCACTATTGTTCGCAATTGCACTTAAATACACGCAAATCGACATCAGATACCTCAGTCGAGTTACTCTCTACGAGTCGACTGAGGTATGTTGTTCTTTCACTAACTACTAGATAAAATACTGACTCTATAGTAGATACTATCTGTTCTAGGTACTTATTTAATCCGAGTCGAGTTACTCTCTACGAGTCGACTGAGATACTATCTGTTCTAGTTATTACACAACGTGACTTCTGAGTATATGAAGAGATGTTTCTATATCTATATATCTATTCATCGAATACCAGACTTTATGCTGTGTGGCTTACAGGGATCATAGGTATTTTTACACACCTCGCGAGACTCCGCAGCGGCTTCCCCTCTGGAAAGGAGAAGTTTAAACCAAATGAAATACGATCAAATATCTATATTAAAAAAAAAGCTATTATACGAGTATTCAAAGTAGAGGGACATATATTTAGTTATCGAGATCCTTCTTTATTTACAGAACTCCTTTACTGCTCACCATGGGTCTTTATACCGATTATATCAACCTCTATACCGACGTGTTAATAGGCAAGCAGGAATCAGGTGACCATCACTAGACATTGACAGTCCCTGAATGCAAGAATTTGATGATCCGCCAGCAAACGTCAAAGAGACAATACGATGAAATGGTGACAATGCCGGGTAACAACGCGTTGGTGAGACTGAAAAACACGTGACTCTCACGTGCAACTATGACGTGTGCAACACTGCTCCGAACCTTCTCTTCGAATCAGATATGGAGGGCCCTCCTCATGGTAAGTCTCTTCGGATCCTAATTATGATGTTTTAATTTGGAAACATTGTGGGTTATCTAGGTTATCGAGGAACAGGAACGAATGGAACGGGAACGATCCTGTGACACCTCAGGGATACCACTCCAACCGCAGGTCGGTCTGAGCCTTGAACTATAATGAAGCCATGAGGCTTAATATTCATAAAGTCTTATCAACCCTTAAATGCTTTCATGATGTCGGTGTTCTCCGGCCATCATCCTGCATCAAGGTAAGCGTCCTTTCAACCAATGCCATAGTAGCAATAACCCGCCTTTAGCATCTATCTATCCAAGGCGGCCAGCATGGATACCATTGACCGACCTATCTTTCACTGTCAGTTCATCCTGCTACTGTTTCTATAACCACACCATCCTCCCGAAACTCTCAATGGCTGAACTTTTGACTTTGTTGCCAGCCTGCCGATTGTCGACCCTAATGGTCAATCCTCGCATACTCTGGGCCAACCATTTACTGAAAACAGCATATGTTCGTTCCGGAAATAGTGAACCAGATGCTGGCAGAAGGACATTATCTACCTTCCACGATGCAGGTCTTTCCAATTTATCGCTGGTGTTGTAGAGTAGCTGTCGACGGCGCTTTCCAAGCCAATTATACCAATAACCTCGCATTTCTCTTGTTTGCGGTGTGGGCGCATCCCAAGCTTCTCATTCAACTCGTTCTCTCCCTCTTCCACCCACACCCAGTGTCCTTAGAACGTTCCCGCTGCCCACGGGAACACCGCAGAGTCCACCCGATTAGCTCGTTCCTTTTCGTCTGCGTCCTCCTCGTCGCTCCGGCGCTGCATGATGGCTGTATCGTCAGCCCTTATCACAAACTTTGCTCTATATTACCTTCCACTCTTGCTGCTTTTCTTCACATATCTGCCCACTGGCTAGTTCTCAATAATGTTTTATTGCACTAGCACCCACAAGTACGCGACATAGCCTCTCTAGCCTCCTCCAACTCTGTTTCCCCAAGTCACGGCTTGGCCGTCGAAAGCTATTTCTTATTCAGCAGTGGCTGCAATAAAACCAATAGATCAGTCGGATACTACAGAAACTCCCAACTCTTTGGGGATTCGCTCTTCACATTTGCCTTTCGTCGCCCCCGATAGCATCAGCCTTGTGTAGGATGCAAGGCATACAGGCTGCAGCGTTGCATTGAAAGCTACCACGTCATTGACGTCATCTCGTATGTCCCCTTTCTACCTTTCTATTTCTCTAGCCTACTTAAAATTTGCGTTAGCTTTAATAGTATTATTTTCCAGTGTTCTCTCATGATCAAGCAACCGCGGCCGCCGTTACGATAATACGATTTGTAAACCTGTGTCATCCCGTATCAATACTAAACACTCAGCTGATTATTGTCAAACTTCCATTTGACACCCGTCCAGTCTACAGTTGCCTGCCCCCAATCTTATCTCCGACCGCATACGCATGTTAAAAAACACGAGTTAATTCCTCATGAACTGCAAGACTAGTGAGGGGCGGCCGTAAAATCTGCTCGGAGACGGCACGATTGAAGGCTGGGAAAGGCGTGTTTTCAGTCGCACTCAGGCTGCACAAGTTAATCCTCTCACTCACGCGTGACCAAAATTGCCAGCAAATCTCTTCCTTTGGGTCATTACGGATGACTTTAAAGTAGGCTCTTCACAGGTGGCATTAGTTAGTAATCCAAATGCCCGACTTCAAGAGCAGTCGGCGTGGTGGTTGCTATCCCTCGTCGGGTATTGGATTTACGTCACAGTGGATTGCTGGCACATAAAGATTCGTGTCTTCGAGGTCTAGCCGCGTATCCAGTTTATTCTGGACGAAGCGAATACACCTCTCGACATAGATCTCAGGGATGGTATTATGGCCATAAAGAAATTTTTCCTCTCTTTACCACAATAACAGACGTTACTCTTCCTCTGCCGCTGTTTCAAACGAAGTTCGCCTGATTGCTCACTCCACCTTGGACAAGAAGTGTTCCTCAGTACTTTGGGCGAAGATGACTCTTCCTTACACTTGAGAACGCTCTAGTTCCATACTGTGCTCTTCTCAGGGACCAACAAATCACACACATTTGGATCGATCGCCAATGGTCGGTTGCCCGACCCTTCCGAGCACAAGATGTTTCCTTTCCTTGCCACGAACAGACTCGACACGGATGTATGCCACTCTTTGCTGTGAGTTTCCTACCGAGTGTGAAGAAGTCGAATGTATACGTGATCCCCTCGAAGCGCACCATGGAGGCATATTAGCACGTCAATTACAGACTCGGGGGTTCTTTTATCTTGGTAACATCAGATGTCTACTCGTGGTGTTGCGTGGTGTTGATCTTCCTGGTGTCACCCTCACTCATACGATACTGACAGACAAATGAATGTCAACTGGTGCTTGCGGGGGATTAGTATTCCTCTTCCTACTATCGAACCTCGTTTGGCTGGCATCCAAAGAGAGGGACCAGAATTACTCCGTATAATCTGCTTGCATAAAGGACTCCAGATTCAAGGCCACGGAAGACGTGGTCGCAGTCGCACTCCAGCTGCAAAGGTAGTCATCCCACCCTCATGACCCAAATTCCCAGCAATGCCCTTGATCCTTGTCGGGTTCTTTCACCTTGTTAATGGCGTTGATTAACCTGCGGTGGAGTGTGTCATACGGCTGAAGGAACCGAAAAGTACAGCCAAAGAGCCGTTCGTACAGGATGTGTTGGAACTATGGACATGGTCACCTCGTCATTTTCCCATCTTATGGGGAAAGTGGACTCTACCCCTCTTAAATTATTTCCAACGAACGAATGAATCACTAGCCCACCCATTTGCAGCTCGATATGAGACAGACCTAAACTTCTCATCGGATCAAGATTGTCCCCTAATATGTTACTAGGCAGCCCAATCCTGCAAAAGCAGAAGGGCAACAAAGCTGCCATCGGCAGTGGTGACCTTGGGGTGGTTAGGAAGATATCACCTATAACCTTATAATGAATGTGGAAGGTATCCTTGTTCGATAATGAAGCCATCAAGGAGATTTTTATATGCAACCTCAGATATTACATGTCTACCTTACCGAAATTTTGGATCTGTTCTATTGGGTAAAGATGCAAGTACTAGGGTGCTGATGCTTGCGAACCGCCGGTCCCGCCCCACTTAGTTGCTCAATTCCTGGAATGATTAAGCTTTTCAGGTAGACGCAAGAAGTGGTTCTAACCGGCACATTCACCGGAGGGCTCAATGTGATGAAGAAACCTTTGGATCTAAAACCTGTATGCTCCCAGGATATGTTCCCATAGTCTGTTTGTTTGTGGTTCTGCCACATCACCCATTCACTTAAGTCGGAGTTGTGCCATATGCTTGGTTATGACATCTGTCCAGCATAGGTTTCCCACCTTAACTCTTTTTATGTTGCTGTTATCTCTCTGTGAGTCCTGATGCAACACAAATCCTGTCGTAGCTAATATATGGTCGCCCCGGCATATTATGGATATGTCAGCGGGAGTGGCCAGAGAAATTTCCTCCGTTGGTGTCTTCTACCTAGGTTCTGTGCCAGCTTTAGAGCATAGACGGGTGGCCTCAGCGTGTGCTGTTCCATGGGAATCCAAGCATCTCAAATATCCATAAGGAAGTGTACAGCATCCGGCCTTAATTTTGGATTTCAGGGCTGCATATGTTGTTCAGGAGATATATACTCCATGTGTTTCTCAAAAACTCCCACTTCCGTCAGCAATCGGGATTCTTGACATGGCTTAATACCACTAACAATGCACACCCTTACCAAAATATATTTCCATAATCACCAAGATACCCAATTTGATGTTTAACCTATCTAAGCAAATCAACATCTGTAGAATTCACATGTTTTTCCCGAGATACAGGAAATGTCTACGATGACCAGAGAATAGCACGAGCAGAAAGGAAAGAAAGGGAATAAAAATAAGGAAACAAAAACTGAAACAAGGAACAATAAGCAAACTCAGTTGATGTGGTTAAGAGACCAGACCAAGTGAGTTGATTGAACTCTTTGCAAAAAAAAGTGTTGACAAGAAAGTAGTAGACATGTTAGAAGTTGCTAATAAAGAAGTGACTTATATTCAAGATAACCACGGAGCCTAGTAGGCTCGACTGTGTCCTTTGTGTACTCATGTGGGCGTGCATGACCCGTAGGGCTGCCACGTCACTGTCCCACAGCCATTGAGCGTGTTCTTCCTCTCTCACTGTAAAGCACTCCGGGAATTCCTGAATTAACCATACGATCATGAAAGAACACCTATACTCGTAACATCCTTTGGCAACCAACATTTTGAATGACATCACGGGCTTATTATATCGGTCCCGTCACAAGGTTGGAGGCTAAACCACTGAGACCCAAATAACTCCCCCTCTCCAGAAAATTTCAGGATCCTTAGCAGAGGCTTATTTTATATAAACTCCAATAATCATTCATTGAATCCTTATGAGTTAAAATTGGTTAGGGGTCTTTTGAGGATCCTAAACTCTGCAATCACATGTTAGATCCTTCACCAATTTTAACTCGGTTATGGATCTTTTAAGGATCCGAAAGTTCATTGAATTCTAAACCCGCCAATCACATGTTGGATCCTTAATTGACTTTGAATCGGTTAAGGATCCAATGGGTGATTGGCAGAGTTTATATAACATAAGCCTTTACTGAGGATCCTAAAAACCTTTGGATCAAGGGCTTTTCCCGGTGTGAATAATAACGAAATCTCTGGATTATGGATACACATTTGTGTGGTGCAACTAGCACCGAAGTCAGTGGAACCGCCTATTCGTACGTGTCATGATATACTTTTGTCTAGAATGTTGTATATTCATTATACATTCAATTTATAACTAAGGGATATTTATTGATGGATCGCTCACAGACACTCTGACCTGGTCTTACCCGAAAATTGATCCCGGAAATAAGACATACATTCTTGGCTCTCCTTCCTACATCGCTCCTCTCGCAGCCCGATGCTGAAAGTGCCATCTACCCCGACACCCCACTATTCTTTCTCCCTCTCAAGAAGCTGTCTTCTAGCCCTCCCCCTCCCAGATGTCCTCCTCCGTCTTATTCACTACTTCGGTCCGCGAGATAACTTCCATGTGCATATGCAAGATCGTCATCTCGGCCTATTCCTAACCTAAAGTGCAGCAATGAGCGTTAATATCTACCTATTCTCGTTAGGAACGAATCGAGAACTTGGAAAATCAAATGGTGAGGAAAAGGATGGACGAGCGTTGGTGAAAGCTATAAAATCGGACGCCGGTATTCCTGAGGAGTCATTTCTATTCGTGTTGAGTGCTGCATCTGCAAATGTGGGTGAAGGGGTGGTAATACTGCTAATATGGTGTGGTGGAAGATTTGAATGAGTGATCGTAAGAGGGAGGAGACTGAGTTGAGTTTATACTGGGGCGGGGATATTGTTAAGAGTAGTGGAGTTGGCAGATGTGAGTATGTAGGCAGCATGAGCTGGTTGGGTTTAGCTCTTGATGACGACTTTTCTTCATTTCTTTCTTTTGAGAATCTGCATAATTTGTGTTATGCACTTGGTGTCTTGACGGATACGTTGCAGATAAGTTGGCAGACTTCGGAGGATATGGAACACATTCATTCGTATTTCTCGCGTATACGTGACTTTATTACAGTTTACTCGTGAGTGGAACTGTCTAGATGGATATGAAATTCCTGCTGGGATACTTAGGGCCAAGAGTCGATTACTTAACATGGTGGCGTTTGAAGTGATATTCGAATTCCTTGGCCTTAATTTCAGAACTCTGAGTAGAGCTTTTGTATACTTTTCGCATTCTCAGTTATCCTTATTTTTCTATGAAGATCTTCAACCGTCATGAATCCCCTATCCCCTTGCATACTGCCCCCTCGCCTTAGACTTTGAAATATGGTCTAAAACTTGAAAGGAAATTCAACTAGGCCATCTCGAACGATTTACAATCCTTTTGCGTATCAGTCTCTACAACAGACTCAACCTTAGACAACATCTCGGCAAGTTTGGACTGGGCCGTAAATTATTGGGGTATTACAGACAAACATGTATGGACATGATGTCATACCCGATGTCGTGGCCGCCTTGAAGATTGTCTTTGGGCAAATTTTTGGTATGAGGGATGTAAAGCCTGTCATGGCATATTTGGGTGTCAATGTTCATGAATATAGGCATACACTTAGTATTTTATTTCACTGCATGATCTTATTTTCATCATTCAGCCCAAGGCAGTTGAAACAATGCCTCCCTAACGTCCGTGATCTCCTATATTGGTCGTATGACTACCTGTGAAAACGCCGAACAAGTCCTTGAAGCCCTGACCTCCCTCCTGTCTGCACCAGGAAAAATCGAAAGGTTCACGGCAGCACACCCCTTTCGCGGATCTGTCTCTTCCTGGGTGACAACCCGAGTTCTGTTATGGCCTCCCATATTCTTTACATAGTTCTGCCTGACCCTGACCCGTTCCTCGTCATTTAACCGTACATTTGAGTATTGAGGAATGTATTGCCTGTGGCATGGGATCCGAGTGTGCATGTTGCTGCATTTGGTGTCTTGTTGTGGCGTGTGGGCATGCAAATGAGCTCTCATAATGGTTTGGCTGGTTCCCAAAAGATTGTTTGTCCGTATATTTTTCCTGTTATTTTGATGGTGTTGGATAGGGGGCTTGGCATTGTTGCGAGGAGTGGTGACGGATTTAATGAAGATGATGGTTAATAAACACATGTCAAACTGTTCCGATTGATTGCATAATACACACCCCATGGTTTAGCCGTGGACCCCGCGATGGAAGTCTTGCTGGAAGAACTGATCGATCTTCATTCTTCCAATTTTGGCTTTAGAGATTTGTTCAAGTCGCACAGATTACGGCGTTACTTGTTGAGGCGTGCAAGACCTTTGCGAGGATTATTAATGTGGACCAGGATGTGCGGGTGAGGACAACGAGGATATCGGAGAAGATGGAACATTTATTGCTGATACTGGCACTGGATAATTGTTGATGCTACCAATAAGCAAGAGGTAAGTAAAATCGACAATTAAAGGATCTATGTCAAGCTCTTCACTTGTAACTTCTTGCAATCATCCGACTACTTGAAGAATCATCAGGCCAAGACACCTCCATTGACACCTCCTTGATAACCTCTAACACCAATGGCCATCCTAACTATGCACGTCGATAGTCACAGACGGCCCGTCGTAGCCTTCAAATCATTGGTGACCGGACTTACCAAAAATCTGTGACCCGTATTCACGAATGGTGAAAGACAATCGCCCATACAGAGTGCAAACCTTTACACAAGATGTTTCAATATCTGTATCTTTCTTTCTTTCTTTTTTTAAAGCGTGTTGCTCTATCTTCGAATCTATTAATTCTGAAATTTCTTAGTCAGGAGCATCACCAGCAAGCTGAGCGATTAACACAGGGGTGAACTGGCTTGACAATGGAGCCAGGAATTTGGTCAACTTCGGTGGAATGCAAGTGGCATCTTGATGAGACAGAAGGGCCTTATGGAATACGATAATCATTTCTTCCTTGATTTTCTTATTGCAACCAATGTATTGACTTTTTCTCCTCTGCTAGAAAAATGTTGGGAGCCAGAAAAAGTCAAGACAAACAGCGTCAAATTTAGTGAAGAAGTTTCAAGAGATTTCGAAGAAACAGACTTCGCGTAGCTCCAATTCGAGGTAAGGCCAATTAGTTCTAAGACATCTGGGTCACTGCTTCCCCCATACCGATAGAATTAAACACTCCCGTAACTTATCTCTCTGTAGATGCCTTTTCTGAAATACTACCACGTCGGGAGAATATGTTATATGTACCAGCTTTTTCCTGTGAGTATGTTTCATGGGCATGGTTGGATCAGCTTGCAACTGTATAGTGACAGAAAGGTCTTGTAACTTTTCCCTCAATCGTTTTATAAACCGATCGGTTTCCGCTTAGCTTATCCAATGTTATGAAGCTGAATTATGCACTTGTGCTATATTTCCCGATGCAGAAACACTTGTGACTGATTCCCAAGACTCCAAGCTGCGCATGTGGCGGCTTACGTGTCGGGATCAGACAACTATCTCCTTATTGTACATTCTTACTGGCCATCAACGCCCTGTATTGTCAGTGGTGGCTCCAAGAGCTTGGAGTTTGATTGTTAGCGGCAGTGAACATGGATGTGCAATGTTATGGGAGTTGAACCCGGCGCAGTATGTGAGAAAAATCGAGCACTTTGGACCGATTCATTCGGTGGCAATCGATGAATCCACGGTGAGTACTTCTGGTTCATGGCCTGTTTTTGGCATTGCTAAAAAACGTTAGAGGGTTATATCGCCACCTGCTCTCGAGAAAAACCTTGTCTGCATACCATCAATGCTCATCATATTGTTACTCTCAATGTTGGGGGTGGGCCACCGGATTTGCGCATCACATCTTTCGCCTTTCACGAAAGAAAATGGTCAAACCTCGGTGTCTTGGGAACAGGTACCGTCGGTGATACCATCGCACTACGGACATGGGACACAAATGAGACCCCAGAAGGGAAAAGGCACAGTGGCAGTTTCGGACACTGCAAACACTAAAGTGTTGGCCTGCCGATGGCGGGTTTACGTCCATCATCACTGCTCTACGTTTTATTGGGTGAGTCTCATGGTTTGTTTATGTTGCAATCAGCAGATTGACTGAATATCATCAGTGAATGTACTGTGGTCAAGATAACAGGTTTGTGGGATTTGCCCGAGTAAATGTACTATGTCAGGTACTATATAATTCATCTCTGAAGTTATTGTACTCATTATTTTACGATGATCTATAGTGTTGTAATGGTCACGAACCTCTACAGGAGTGTTCTAGTTCTACGTGTGATAAGTTCACAATGTTTGGGCAAACATATCTAACAGCTTGTTCACCCGATATTTCATTAATTGATCAAATACATAGTTTAAATTTTCCGTGCTTTGAAAATGGTGTTTTACACGAGTCTAATTGACTTCGTGTTTGTTAGAAAAACTATGGTTTCTTATCTAGAGCTCACCTTGTTGAATTCGTCCCCTCTGAGCAGAGTCTTCGCATCACCACCTTAGCTTGTGTAAACGCCCTGCAGGTTAGTCACAAAGCCATGTGCTTGCTTTGTCTCACTTTCTCAGAGCGGAAACTTAAGTACCTGGTGTGTATTCTCAGACTCCTTGCTTGCAGCAAGTGCCTGTCTCTGCCAGGTAAATCCCTCCCCATGAAATTACACTTTACATCTGGATACCACTCAGAAGGTTCAGAAGGCTATGCACAAACTGAGTGCATCAGTCAGACACTGGAACCATACCTCCACATCTATTGCAACTATTAACAGGCAGGACAACTAGAAATACCTGCTTCCTCTAACAGAATTCATGTACAGTGGCTCAAAAAATCATTCCAATGTTTTGTTCTTTTGGAAAGGTCAATTCAGAATACAAATACCAGACATTTCAGAATTCTTAAAAAATTACCTAATATAGTACAGCATCTTAGCTTGAATTCAACACTCTGCTTATGTAATTGTTATAATCAAAATTGATGGAATAATAAATAACATAAAATAATCATTCATCAGAATGATTTTTTAACCCTCTATTATTTTCACAGAAAAGCTACACAAATGTAAGTCTAAACCACTTGTGAGAATAATCAACATATCATGTAACTTTCTTTAAATCTGTTGACATATTGATAGTTGGTTCAACTACTCCTTAGCAGCCCAATCAATATGTCAACACCATCATCCAAATTATTCACATAATACAATGACATCATTGTCACATATACATTCACTTCAAGTGGGTACCCAGTCATGAGGGCATTGGTGGCAATTAACTGGCCAAACAAATATGCTAAAGCTACTGCCAAAGATGTATCCTCCACTATGAACTTGCTTCCTACTATCCTACACAAATGCATACTGACCAGCATCACAGCACTCAAGACCCACTGTATAACTACACTAATAGAAATATATTGAAACTTTCTGCAAGATATCTGCAGATGTCAAAGATAGACAATTCAGCACTTAGTCACTGCACTTATCACACCCTTACTTTCCTACCATGCAGGGCTGTCACAACCCTACAATGTCAAATTCCAATAATATTCAATTTGATATTCCTTTGACTTTTCTTTGACTTCCTTTAACATTTCTTCAACTTTAACAACTTGACTTCCAACTTAACTATCTTTCGAGATTTTTCAATTCAATTGCCAGAAGTTCAACTAGATTGGCAATAAACTGCTTGCTGCAGTGACACACAGATGTAGTGTACAAAACCATTTAGATGTTTCTTTGTTTTGGAAAGACCCTTTAGCATTAGCCCAAAATAAATTCTAAAAATTCTGAATAAATTATGATAAATGCTCTAATATCACAAAATGTTGATTACATAACCATTATGTCATATGTCCTTTTATGGCAATGTAATAATAAGATTAATGAAGCTTGTACATCCAAACGGTTTTGTTGCCTGTATTTTATAAACCCTATATACTAAACTAGTACTTGGTATACCCTCCCTTGGCCTTAATTACAGCTTCAACTCTTCTAGGGCATACTTTTTATCAAGTTCTGACATACCTCTTTTGGTATTTTCTCCCATTCCACTTGACAGTGTTCCCAAAGCTCCTCCACTCTACTAGGTAGTGTGTTGTAGTCAGTTAGCCTCCTTTTCAAGGATTTAGATCTGGAGACTGTGCTGGTCATTGCATAACAGTATAGCCATGGTCATCAAACCACTTTTGAGCAGTTTTCTGGTATGCTTTGGCCCATTATCCTGCTGGAAGATGGTATAAGATGGAGTTTCTTTGTAAAACTCAAGAGATTGCTGAAGTTCATCCTCCAAGATGGAGCAGTAAAGCTGTGATCAGGGGAGTTATTCATATCTTGAATGGTGAAGGTCAAGCGTTTTGCAAAGCCTCACCCTGTAGTCCACTCACAGTCACTACAAAGACCGCAGAGACTTCTGGAAAGAGTAATCGAACAGTCCAAAAGTCCTTGTGGCGCACCAGCCTTTGTCATCTATCGCAATGGGAAACCAAGAGTGGTGATTGACTATAGGAAGTTGAATGAATAGCCTAACAGTTCCCGACGAATTCCCATTGCCACAGCAGTCTGAAATAATGCAAGTGCTTTCAGGATCCAACATCCTATCTTCCTTTGATGCCCTAGCCAGCTTTACCCAACTTAAAATGTTAGAAGAAGATAAACCAAAGACTGCTTTCAGATCCCATCGAGGACTGTGGCAATTCAGGTGAATGCCCTTTGGACTTTGTAATGGACCCTCTATATTCCGGAGAGTTATGCAAACTGTACTTGCACCTTACTTATAGATATGCTGTCTAGTCTATATTGACAACATTGTGATCTTTTCTTAGACATGGGACAATCATTTAGAGCATTTAGACCAGGTTCTACAAGCCATAATTGCAGTGGGAATCACTCTCTCACCCAAAAAATGCTATGTGGGGTATAACTCAATTCTATTGCTAGGACACAAGGTGTCTAGACTTGGTTTTTCAACCCATCCAGAGAAGGTCACTGCCATACTGGAACTAGCTACACCTTCCAAGATAGCAGATCTTCAATGCTTCCTCGGGATGGTTCTGTACTTTTCAGCTTATATACCATTTTACTTCTGGACAGTTGCTCCGCTCTTCAACCTCTTAAAAAAAGGAGTCCATTGGACTTGGGATTCCAAACATGCCCGAGCTTTTGAACACATCAAGGTTGCATTGAGCTCTGCTCCAGTACTCGGACACCCTGCGAGTGGCATGCCTTATTGGCTATACATGGACACTTTGGACTTCGCACTGGGATGTTGTCTTCAACAAATACAGAAAATGATGCTTAGGGATCTAAAAGATACTAAAATCTATGCCCAAGTAAGATCAGCCTTCGATCAATCTCGAGATGTGCCCATTTTCATTACTCATTATAAAACCAAGGAGCTGGAATTCACTTGGGCAGATTCCTGGGCCTCAGATTTTGATGACACCAGTGTCACTGTTGAGTGTGTCATTGCCTATTGGAGCTGCACGCTCAAGAAAGTGGAATGTAATTACCCAGCCACAGAGTGAGAAGTGTTAGCTGCTAAAGAGGGACTAGTACATTTCCAGCCCTTTATCAAAGGAGAACATATCCTTTTGATCACTGACCATGCGGCACTACAATGGGCCAGATCTTATGAGAATACCAAGCATCGACTGGCCACATGGGGGGCAGTATATGCTGCATACCCAGGTCTGGAAATCTTACATCGAGCAGGATGGATACACAGCAACGTTGACCCACTGTCTAGACTTCCTTGAGTACCTGACTGTGCCAGTCCCACAAGAGATGACCTCTTCCCAATTGTAGCGGATTCTCACAATCAGAATGACAATGAGACATTATGGGAGAACAAACCAGCGGAAAAGGCCGTCTTTCTCACTCACCACGAGTTAGTTGAACCAGTTGGGACGATGGAAGAGGTCCCCCAAATGAAATGGGATATGCACAACCTCCCCAGAAATGATGAAATTGATGAGGCAAACTTTACTCTCTCGAACCCCCAATTGCTTATAGAAATCAATGAGAATTATGTCAAGGAACTTCGTGACGGATATCAGAAAGATCCTGCCTTCAGAAATCATTACGCTGCAGATCCCATTTCCCCAAATATGGTAGCTACCCCCTCGCACTATTTTATTGGCAAGAATAAGCTATTATTCTTTCAAGATTTGGACTGGAAAAGTTGAATCTGTGTACCTAGCAGTATGATGTCAACTATACTCAAATTGATACATGACAACCCCTTCAAAGGAGCTCATGCAGGCGGTCACAGACTTTTTCAGCTGATGAAGGACCAGTTTTTCTGGCCAAGGATGTTACAGGACTGCATGGCATATGCTCACAGCTATGATATATGCCAGAAAACTAAGGTTGATCATTCTGCTCGACAGGGAGCTCTTCGACCTGTGGCTGTACCCTTAAGGCCATTTGAGGTTGTCTCAATGGACCTGATTACCGGATTGCCTCCTTCTGCAGAGGGTGCTTACTCAGCCATCTCTGTTGCTGTGGATAAACTCACATGTTTTTTAATTTGTGAGCCCACGACTTCAGATCTATCCACAGAAGAATTCACATGAATCTGTGTGAATAAAGTAGCTGCTCCTTTTGGCTTACCCTCAAGAATAGTCTGTGATCGAGACAAGAGATGGACCTGTAGGTTCTGGAGAGAGGTCTGCAAAGTATATATGGAAGTACCCTTGCGGTATCCTCGTCTCATCATCCTCAAACTGACGGTCAAACTGAGAATGCCAATGTCATTGTTGAGCAAATGCTCAGAGCATACTGTGCTTCTTCGAAAGAGGAATGGTCTAAATGGACTCAGGTGGTGGCTCATACCTACAATTTGACGATTCAGAGTTCGACAACTTATGCACTGGCCTTTTTACTGATGGAATACCTACCAAGAGGAATGTCTCACTGCCTAGGAGGGGACGACCCTGTGGTTCCCAGGGAATTGTCGGATAGCCCTTTAGCTGACCAATGGATTCTAGAATTGGAAAACTATCGACAGGTGGTGCGGGATTCGATTGCGTGAGCACAAGAAACACAAGCTCACAGCTACAATAAGAAAAGGAGATCTGTGGAAGATATCTCAGAAGGAGATTATGTTCTAATCAATCCCCAATCCCTCTTCGTCCACATACCCTACACGGATGGACCCTGTTCCAGAAGCCACACCCTTGTCCTCTGGTACTTGGGGGGCTCCCTTGGGAACATGGAGCAAAACCCCCCCACCCCCTCAAAGTATCTTGCCTTCCACCAAGGAGGAGATCAGGAAAAAATGGCAGTCCGAGGCTTTCTCCGCACAAGTTCAGGAGGAATTGAAAACACTCAAGAGGAAGAGAAGGAAGAAGTACTTAGAAGGACAGCAAAAGATGGGTGCTAAGGATCATATCCTTCCAAGGTGGACAGGACAGGAATAGAGGAGAATGGAAGGAAACAACAACCCTTCAACCATCACTCCCCCCCCAGGCCATAAATGGATGGATTTTGCTGAGACAGATTGCAGTGATAGGGGCATGCCATGTGTTTGGAGTGTAGGACAGAAAAGCAGGAAAGGAAAAGATGGGGTCACCTTTTATGATTGGGACAAAGTATGGAGGATCAAGCTACAATACATTGCATTGTGACATGGGGATGGAGTTACACTACCTCCCAGACCTCCTTCCCAATGTGGGCCTCAGGAACGAACCTACTGGATGGGACCCATCAACTTCTCATTTGATTCAGAGGATGACCTATCACACTATCCCACCTACAATGGCAGGTACCTCAGTGCTGATTGCCACGAAGGTTTTTTACTTCTGGACAACATTCACTTCTTCACAAGTGATCCTAATCAACAACGAAAACTGCCGACTTCTCTATCAGAGTTTGGAGGGGGTATCGTCCAACTGAACCTGTGATGCCATCTAGCTCCACTCCCCTCCCTCCACCTCCATCTGTTTCTTCCACACTCTCACTGCAGCACTTTACACCCTTTTCAGAGCTGCCGGGAGGTCATGAATCATCCACTGACCCGCCTTCTCTTTCCCCCATAACATTGCCCCTCCCCCCTGCAGGATCCTCCCTCATGCCACTGCCCTCACCCACACCCAAGCCCTCTCCGGCACTGCGGCCAACCCCACCCCCCCACACGTCCCCTGACCCCCTTGTTGTCACCCGCTCTATCTACCCTGGTGCCATTTTTCCCTGTGGCATCGGACACTTCCCTTGTTCCCCTGCCAGTGCAGAGCCCATCTCCTGTCTCTCCTTGCTCACCTTGCATTTCCCTGGGGAGCCCCATTCATCAACCCACTGTTACATTGATGGATGTCGATCACCCTATCCAGGAAATCCTTGTGGCGCCTTCCTCAGTCTTGGGGGAAGTCCTCAAGGCTCTCCTCTCAGCCATGGATGTCTTTGAGGAACCCCCCTCCCACCACAGAGGTCTTCAAGGAACCTCCCCCAGCCGTGGAAGTTTTCGAGGAGCCTCCGTCCTTAAGCAAAAAAGTGAAGGGGAAGCAGAAAGCTGATGTTCAGGTTGATGGGCCCCTTGCCATTGACCCTTTCCCGGCTGACCCCATTTGCCACCCCCTGCCACAGCCGCCCTCTCCCCCTCACTCTCGAGACATCGCTGACTTGGCTCATTTCTTACAGACTGGTTGGATGCAGGTGTCCATTAACTACCCCTCCGACATTTTCACTGTGGGACACGTGTTAATGCACCTGGGGCCAACCTTGCAGCACCCCCTTCTTAAAGGGCATATCCAAGGATATAGTGGGCATCTCATGCTGTCGGATTGCATGGGTACATTTTACTTATGCATCAACGACCCTAAGGAACAGCTGCATTCAGCGGAGGATATCGAATGGGTTGAACTCTCCATTTTCCAGTCCCTGCTTGTTGACTCCTCTTGTGTCCTTCCTGAGCACACACCGGTCCACTCGGCTGTGGACCTAGTTAACCTGTTGGAGCATCTGTTGTCAGATTCCGACCCCTCAGGAGGACTTCCCTCTGGTGGAGATGCGGGCTGCACATCTCTTCTCACTCCTGCCCCACCATCACTACACCCGCAGCCTCCTCTCATCACCCGCATTACTGATGCCTCCGCTGATCGCGTTCCTGCTGTCATTCAAACATGCCAGAAGGCCTACAGCCGTTGGGTCTCTTCAATCCAGAAACTAGACAGGTTGACATCTGCCACCGACATTTTGAAGTGGGAAGACATTGCCCTTTCCTTCAAGCCAAGCATCTCGCATGGGGAAACGCTATCCTGCACCTCGGAGGTTCCTCACAGGATGCATGGGGAGGAGTTCCAAGTGTCCTTCGACACCTTCTTTGACATACCTCTTTGACCTGGGGGGCACTGTGAGAGGTACAGTGAAATATACTCTGGAAATATAGTCTGGATGAGCTCATACTATATTTCCATTATTATTTCTACTTTCTCTCTATTTTATTATGCACTTATATTTAGTTCGACGACCTATGTATGCAGTACATCAACTCTTGTGGGCACATACATGCCAGGCTTATGTATACTAGCACCTGTGGTTAGAACTCAGACACTTTTTACCCCACAACCACGACTTACCCAGACACCCGTTAGTGTCCTGTAAGTTGTGATTGGGGTATCATCTCGACTGTCACATATGGGCTTTAACTATCTATGCAATCAGAGTTTCGAACTGTACCAGTCAAAACTCCATCTATATCTCAACTCGCACAGACTACATCCATGCTACTCTATTATTCAACTTTCTCATTACTCTCTTCTACACTCGAGCAGTCTTTCAGAATTGTACTTAACAGTCGATTCCCTTTATTCGTTTTAGCTCTCTACTCTACTTTAGATAGCTATTTCACTCAACAGTATTGAACTAAGCAGTCAATACCCGTGCGGTCCATATTAGACTTACATAGACAGTCAATACATCTTTGTGTCATATCTAAACGGTCAATATTCTTCATATATAGAATGGTTGGAACTTCCACCACTCTTCACAGTGGTGATCTGGGCCAGACTGCTCTTTCCCTACAAAGAAAACATTACTCTATGACTATTAATTTCTAAGCACATCAATGACCACTGGCAAGAACCAAACACCGAGGTCCTCAACAACCCCAAGTAGTTCAAAACCTTGTCAAAGACCTGCTAGTCTGGAATGATCCCGTAACATCACCATGAGGAAGTCTTTGTTGACTTTTCAAAGACCAGTTCCTCCTGGGAATTCCCCTGGAGCAGCAGCTGGACCATCAATGGATACTCCCCCTGATCCACATGAGGAACATCCATCAACTGGGAAGTTGAGCATCCCTGGAGCTAATGTCGAGCCTACCCTGACAATTATGCTTGGCATAAAGTCCAGAGACTGTGCCAATACCATGGCCAGTAGAAGTTACAATGTGGCTAGCTATATCACCAGCATCAAGTAGTGAGAGAATATGATTCCAACTGGCAAGAGACAAAGTACACATTTTGGAAATCGGAATATTGCTAGTTACTAAAGGCCATGCATTTATACTCCAGCACAATGTGGTCATGTGATATCATGTGATTTTGTTGATAGGACCAGTTGGAGGTAAACAATCAACAAGGTCACATGACTATAAGTATTAAGGCTACTGGCCAAAAAGCCCTTCCCATAAGTCTCCTCTATATAAATAATGAAATTGTATGTCCACAATTAATACATATATGATAGAGCATGCTCACAAATAAGTTTGATATTTTTGCATTTTTATCCTCTGAGTTATCAAGGATTTACATCTGAAGTACTGTTATGTATTTTAGTGTATTTTCCATTTTTTTCAATTTTCCCAAACAAAATCACTAAAAAAGATCTAGTTAAATATACTTATATTGCTACAATAAAATTATACAATATTCTCCTGATTTACCTTAAAATTATGCAATTTATTTCATAATTTTATCTTATAAACTGGGAGAGCTATGAAATTTCTGTTTTTTTATTCTTTTTTAACTATATATCATTACACTGGCCACCTAGTGCTTATTACACAATGTGCAGGAAAATCATCACAGTCATCACAGTCGTCACAGTCATCATAAGGTGCAACAGTCACAAAGGTGTGCAATAGTCACAAAGGTGTGCAACAGTCACAAAGGTGCACAATAGTCACAAAAGGCACATGAAAGTCACAAAGTGTGATGGGTGTCATACATGCATAGGCACGAGAGCATTATGTCATCATATATGCTACAATGAAAAGTAGCAGAAACTCCTGGAATATTCTAGCAGTTTCCAGGTAAATCAATTAATAATATATACAAGTAGATAGAATATTCTAGAATATGGAGACTTATTGGAAGGGATTTTTGGTGAGGTTTGGAGAAGGATTTGTGATGTTATGGGCTACATGCTGTGGGAAGGACCTGGGTATTCTTTCAAGATAGATGAGAGGATGGATGGGGACCTTTATCTTAAGATTATAGAGAAGGACCTTCAAGCCAGCTTCTACTATTATAGAAAATATGTGGGTGATGTCATTTTTCAGCAAGATCATGACCTTGAACATACCTGCAAGAAGGCCCAGACTTGGTTTCAAGATAATGATTTCAAAGTTCTCCAATGGCCAGCACAGTCTCCAGACCTCAACCTCATTGAACACTTGTGGGACTATGAAAGAGGAGGCTAAGGGATACTGGTGTTGTGGGAGAGGGTGGAGGAGGAGTGAAACAAGATTGATCCATGGCATTGGCACTATGTCTAGACTTTGCTCCAATCATCATTGTCAAGTCCATTGGTGGTCATCCCTCAAAGCTTTCCCCTACCAACATTCACTATGCACAGCACCTCATCAGCTCTGGGAAGGCTGACACTGCTGTTGATGTGGCCAAAGCTCTTAGGAGTGTCACCAACTAGTTAATCTGCACCCAAACTGTGTACAATAGTTTTAATATGGTTGGGAATGCCTCAATAACCCTTCTAATGTTTGGTACTTCAGATTTACATACCTGATAACTCAGAGAATAGAAATGCAGAAATATCAAAGATATTGGTGAATATGCTCTATCATATCTATATTATGGAAATACAGTGCCATTACATAAGCTCCAAATATGGAAATACTACAAATATTTATATATAGAAGACTCATTGGAAGGGATTTTTTGTGAGGTTTGGAGAAGGATTTGTGATGTTATGGGCTACATGCTGTGGGAAGGACCTGGGTATTCTTTCAAGATAGATGAGAGAATGGATGGGGACCTTTATCTTAAGATTATAGAGAAGGACCTTCAAGCCAGCTTCAGCTATTATAGAAAATATGTGGGTGATGTCATCTTTCAGCAAGATCATGACCTTGAACATACCTGCAAGAAGGCCCAGACTTGGTTTCAAGATAATGATTTCAAAGTTCTCCAATGGCCAGCACAGTCTCCAGACCTCAACCCCATTGAACACTTGTGGGACTATGAAAAGAGGAGGCTAAGGAATACTGGTGTTGTGGGAGAGGGTGGAGGAGGAGTGAAACAAGATTGATGCAGAGGTGTGTCAGAATTTGATTGAGAGTATACCTAGGAGGGTTGTAGCTGTGTTGAAGGCAAAGGGTGGCTATACTAAGTACTAAATATAAGTAGTTTTGTGGGTCAGAGTGGTCAGCAAAAAAACCCTTCACATGAGTCTCTTGTATATAAATATTTGTAATATTTCCATATTTGGAGTTTATGTAATGGCATCATAATTCCATATTCTAGATATGATAGAGTATATTGACAAATATTTTTGATATTGTTGCATTTTTATTCTTTGAGTTATCAGGGATATAAGTCTAAAGGGTGAAACATGCAAAGGGTTTTTTGAGTCACCGTAGTTAGAATCTTTTGTAAATACTTTAGAAAATTCTAGAAAATTCTAAATGACATCATTCAATCTTCTAGAATCTTCTAAAATGTCTCAGACTAAAATGTATATAAGAAGCTCAGCTCCAGCCTTGAATAGAATATCTTATCATCTTATCAACCCATTTACAGTAGGCAACAAAACCATTCAGATGTTCCTTTGTTTTGAAAAGACCCTTTAGCATTAGCCCAAAATAAATTCTAAAAATTCTGAATAAATTATGATAAATGCTCTAAACAATGTATAAAAGGATGAATTATTACAAAAGGAAAAATGGTTACCAAAGGAACAATGGTCACAAATGGAACAATGGTTACCAAAGGAACAATGGTTCCAATGGTTGAATTGACAGTCAACTAATTAATGTGGTCAGCTGATTTATTTATTTTGATTTACTTATTTCATTTTGATTCATGTATTTTATTTTGATTTATTGTATTTTATTCTAATTTATTGAATTTCACTTTAATTTAATGGATATTATTTTTATTTTAGGATTGCTGTGATCAGAGGAGGACAAAGAGAAGGAAAGGGGACACACACCTCCAGGAGGACAGACAGGAGGACAATCAAAGGATGAAGAGAGAAGGAAACGGCACAGGCACCCTGGAGGAAAGAGAGATGGGGCTGATCAGAGCAGGATGGAGGAAGAAGGAAAGGATACATGCACCACTGGAGGAAAGAGAGAGAAGGCTGATCAGAGCAGGATGGAGAGAGAAAGAAATGGTACACGCACCATCTGGAGGAAAGAGAGAGGGCCAGTCAGAGGAGGAGAGAGGAAGAGGGAAACAGTACACACACACGCTGGAGGAAAGAGAGAGGAGGCCAGTCTGAGGAGGATGGAGAGAGAAGGAAAGGGAATGCACACTGGCTGGAGGAAAGAGAGGGGGCCAATCAGAGGAGGACAGAGAGAGGGGGAAAATGAACATGCACCAGCTGGAGGAAAGAGGAGACCAATCAGAGGAGGATAGAGAGTGGGAAATGGAACATGCACTGGCTGGAGGAAAGAGAGGGGACTGATCAGAAGAGGACAGAGAGAGAGGGAAAGGGAAGGCACACCGGCTGGGGGAAAGTGAGGAGGCCAATCAGAGAAGGAAAGGGAACATGCACCAGCTGGAGGTAAGAGAGGTGGCCGATCAGAGGAGGATAGAGAGGGAAAGGGAACATGTACTGGCTGGAGGAAAGAGAGGAGGACACTTGGAGGAGGATGAAGAGAGAAGATACCATCTGGGGGAAAGACAGAGGGGGGCAAAGAGAGAAGGAAAGGGGACACATACATCCTTGGAGGAAAGAGAGGAAGATGATCAGAGGTTCAGAGGAGAGAGAAGGAAAGGGGACACACACCAACTGGAGAGGGGGATCAGAGCAGGGTGCGCGCCCAATTGGCCACAAATGGGCACAGCATGTTGCCAACAGGTGTGGCACATGCGGGGGCATTGGCAAACAGAATGTAGTTTGTGCCCGAGTGGGTGGGCAGGCATGTGCCCGTGGATGGGAGTGGGTGTGCGGTGGATGGGAGTGGGTACACGGTGGATGGGCGTGGGTATGTGGTGGATGGTGTGATGTATCTAGTATATCTTCACGAATTTCTCCTTAATTTTCTGGAATTTATTTCTCTTATTTTATTCTATTTTATTTTGTTTATTATTTCAAGAATTAGGCTGTTTCCTTTTAACTTCAAATACTCAAAGCTTCGAATGACATCACATTATGTAATCAAAGCCTAGAGTGGTCGAAATATAAATACAATAAAGCTGGGTTATCTAATTTCGAGAGGCCAGGTTTTTATTATATAATATTACTACATATATGCGCATTATTATCGCGTGATCACGTGACATCACATGACGACAACGTCATGACATATTTACAAATCGTCGTGAGTAGTTTTTGCAGCTGCCTGGCCGCATTTATTTCTGTTTCGGCCCCCCAGCTTATTTTGCTTCCACCCTCAGCCATCCCAGGTTTATTTTCTGACTCGACCGGTTCAGATCTTCAGTTCGGATCTTCGAGTCAGGTGATAGCTATGACATCATAGTGGAATTATAGAAACTTTTAGAAGCTTCTAATAATTTCCTAATTAGTTATTTAGATATTATTAAGCAAAAATCTCTACATGTATAAAAGGAGGCCTAAATCACTGAATAAAGCAATCTATTTTACTACTATCAACAGCACCAGCTCAAAGCTTATCTAATCATCCTAAGGACAAAAATAGCCTTAGTCTGATATCTAACTGCAAGCACCTACACTTGCAGCATCTTGAACTCTTTTTCTTGAACTTAGCTAATTTATCTAAGTTCCCTCAGCTTCCTGGAAAACCTTTAGGCTTACTAATCACCTAAGTAAATCTAAATTCTCATTACTGAAATCCCTGCCCGTTTAGGTTATTCAAGAGCCCATTTTAACAGCACAGTTAATCAATCTTTAAACAAATGCTTGGATATTCGACTCTCGGACAATCTCTCTATTTATAAATTATTTAACAGCTTGTTAAATCTTTATAAATAGTAAACTAAAAGGCTACAAGAAAGCGAAGGCTTATGACAAGTTTCCGCCAACTTATTGTGCATACATTCAGCTCCCGAACCTTTATTCTCAAGGAGAACTTAACTTTCGTAGAGCACGTCACTACAAGTTCATCTGAATTTGTCAAGAGACCAAACAAATATTGACTTTAGTTGTTTAAGCTTAATAGTGCAGCTAATTTATCTATCAGTATTTAAATTACTGGACCTTTATTTGTTTATTTCTTGAATTCCTTGCCGTGTCAACGTTTGTTAATTATTTGAGAGAGTAAATAGCCGGATACCTTACAGATGGGAGTGGGTGCACAGTGGATGGGAGTGGGTGCATTGGGAGTGGTTGTGTCATGGATGGGTATGCGGTGGATGGGGTGCATCGTGGATGGGTACATGGTGGATGGGTGCGTGGTGGAGTGGGTGTGCAGTGGATGGGAGCGGATGGATGGGTTTCCACATGTGTATAGAATGCTTCTGTGTATGCATAATTCTGCGCAGGCGAAAATGCTCCCACGGCGTGGCAATAATACACCCGTGGCGTGCCAAATACTCCCACGATCACATAATTGCTTCCACATTGGCCAAAATGCCTCCATGCTGACATAATCTGGGCACCTGGGTTACTAAAAAAGGCAACATGGACCCACAACCCACCAAGCAAAATTCATATATATGGACAAGCCTGGGAACCCTTGCTATGCTGCAGGATGGTCACTTTGTGACCTGCCCCACAACTTTGTTGCAGGCTCTGGCTTGTTGGGAGGCGAAGCCCCCCCCAACCCCCCTGTGTCCATGACTCTTAAGTATTTCTGAGCACTTCTAAGTATTTACATATCACAATCACTGTTAAAAAAATTCAATCAAAACCATAAATACATTAAAACTTCAATTTAATAATACATCTTTGTACACTATATTTGCTGTTCTCTTTGTCTCTTTTAATAATATTTTTATCCTATTCCAACTTCTTCCCCTTGAAAGTCCCACATACAATTGCCTATGTCCAAACACTGCCATTCTCAAATCTATTCCTACCACTTTCAAAGACTGTCCCTGTGACTTGTTAATCATCATTGCAAATGCCAACCGCACTGGAAACTGAATACGATGCGGTTTAAATGGCAGTTGACCATCATTTGTAATTATTTTGATCTGTGAAAGAAATGACAGTTTCCCAGTACATGGTCCAGTTAGAATCTGCACTTGAAGCAAATGATTTTCCATTTTCACCAGTCACAATCATGTCCCATTGAAAAGCTCCCTCTGTGGATCTATGTTCCATAACAGCATCAAAGGTACTCCTGGCTTCACCTCAAGTCGACTCAGTGAGATTCCACCAACATTCAGGCCATTCAAATACTCTACAGGATACATCACTGTCTCACTGTCTCCCTCTGCAGTATCAGCACTGTGGTACACATGACTCTCTCCAGGGAATTTATTCAGAAGTTCTGAATTAATCTCATCTACTTCTGAATTCCTTGGACACAGAATTGCCTGGTCTAAGAAGTCTTCATCTTGCCAATCTCTTTGGTCTCTATCCACCTGGATGTCTGGATCTATCTCAGCAATTAGGTCAGACATTTCTGGACCACAGATCATATGAGGAGGGATATCCATTGTATGATCCAAAGGTAAATCCTTTCCACGGCCTATATCCAATAGCCACTGAGCAAACTGTTGACTGTCTGGATCATCCTGGTCCACCTGCATATTCTTTTTCAAGAACAGTACCTTGATATGCTTCCACCGTTCTGATTTCTGGATACATTGTACAATTATCTGTTCTTTCGAACCCTTAGGTACAACAGGCAAAGTCTGCTGGGAATCACCTCCCCAGGCCACAGGAATCCCTCCAAAGGGAAGATCCTCCTTGTCTAATAAATCTCTCAGGGTTCTGTCAACTGCCTCACAGGTGAAATGTGACTGCATTGGAACTTCATCCCAGATAATCAGTCAGACCTTCTTCATAAGCTCTGCTTTTTCTGTACCCTTTTTGATATGACATAGAGCATCCTTCTCACAGGGAACAGGGATTGAAAATATGCTGTGAGAAGTCTGACCACCCTTGAGAATCATTGATGCAATTCCAGAAGATGCCACACAAAGCACAATGTAGCCCTTGGCACCACATGCATGTGCCAGAGTATTCCATACAAAGGACCTGCCAGTGCCACCTGGACCATTCACAAAAAACAATTTTCCCTGCTGCTCCTCATCCACTGCCTTCATGATAGTCTCAAAGGCAGCTTGTTGTTCAGGATTGCACTTTTCAAGATTGGCTTGGGCACTGGCATACTCAATATCAACATCATAATCTGACTGCTCCTTAATAAGATGGTTGCCAATAATCCCATCCCAAACATCAGTGCAGTTTGGCATGGTTGGATAGTGTGAGAGGGACTTCCCAGAATAGCAAAGGATCTTATCAATCTCATAGAGACCAAAGTCATAAATCCTGTTTGGTGATGGATTGAGAATGTCATGTTGTTTCTGAAGTATGAACTTCAAATCATCACAAAGAAATACTTTAAAGTCATTCCAGAGTTCATGGGGTTGTGCAGGGGAGGACATGGTCAAAATAATAGCAACCAATCTGGGAAGTTGAAACCCAGACTCTATGTAACTGGCTTCTGTGAGGCACATGTGCCGCTGGCGGTCATCTTCAAGTGAGCCACATGCAACACAGGCTTGCTGAAATGTGGGATAAGTCTCACCCTGAAAAGTTCTGAGCTGTTCAAATGAGGTGGCACCTTTGACAGCAGTGAGCAAAGTACAGGGTGGAATCTTTCCCCACTGGCAATATTGACAAAATGAATGTGCCCTATGGAAAAACCACTTTGACCTGGCTTCCATGATTTCTTCTTGGGTACACATGTGAAATACTCAGGAAAGTCCATATAAAATGTGTCCTGGACATGCTGTCCATTATAACCAATGAGACCCTTGGCATTAGCTTCAAAATAAGCCATGAGAGTTGTCCCTGAACACTCTGCCCTTTGTAAAGCCTCAGCAGGACCTTGATCACCATCAAAAAGTACAGTGTCTTTCCCAGGAAGATCATTACTGCAGGAACCTGGGTGTGGAGTTCATTACACATTAATTGCCATACAGATTCATGTGAACTGACATAACATGCATCAAGGTACTGTTGAATTTCATCTGGTGACTTTCCAAATTCCATAGTTGTACGAGCATGGCCCTTGTAACAGTATTTATGCATGTACTTCATTGACCTATTGGTAAAGGTCAACTCTACATTGATATGGCATTCAAAGGTGAGAATCAAAATGGGGGAGTAAGGGACAACATGTCTGTTGTCATATGTAAACTTGGGAGTTTCATAAACCCTTCCATTGTTGGGGCAACGGCATGTTGGATAGCCTTCCTCATTGACAATAGTGGCTTCACACCAATCCTTTGGATAGTGTTTACTGCATTCCTTATCTACCATACAGGCAGCATTTGGATGATCAGTTCCACAGGGACCATGGGTCATGAGTTGTGCTACTAAATTAAACAGTCTGGGATGTGTTTCAGGATCTGGAAAACAGGCAGAAACCATGGAGTCAACATCTTCTGGTGTCCTTGGCTTATTCTGGTCATCAAACCATATAAGGCAGTGCATGTGTGGAAGACCACACTTTTGGAATTCAATGACATGGATGTGGGCTACTGTTCTACCCCAAAGATGTGGTCCTCTGTGATCATCTTGAGCAACTTAGCCTTCTTGGCAGCAAAGACCCTGGAGACTAAATCAGGATGATCAGCTGGAGTCTGGCCCGGAACCAATTCATCAGTAACCTCCTTCCACTTGGGATTGGCTGTCATGGTGATGAAGCAGCTGGCATTGCCATACTTTTGTGCAATTGCAAATGAATTTTGCAAACTTTGTCTCATATCCCTTGAACTGCCAGTAAATGTTGAAGGGAGTATGACCCTCTGACCAATACTATTGGCATCTGTGCTGACATCCTGATTTGTAAATGCATCACCCACTTGGTTGTAGAGTTCTGCATGTAACCTTGGTTGATTATCCCTGAGAAATCTCAATCTGCGCTGCTCTGTTACTGCCCAGGCATTGACAATATACTGTTGGAATAGCTTTTGTGAATAAAAAAGGGTCATGGCTTCGTATGCTCTGGGAAATAGGCGATAGGCATAATATTCACATTGGGTCACCTTCCGACTTTTATCTTCATCTTCACCTTCTTCATCCTGCTGTCCAGGCTGGGGCTGCCAATTTTGATTGGCATAGGGAATGTCCCATGACCAACCATGCTCATCCCTGGGAAAGAGCATAACATAATGAAGAGGTGTATAAATGGCTTGTGCATTATGCACATGATGGAACTGGCCCCCTCTCCCCTGAACAATGATATCCCTTGGGTCACCATGACCTGTATCACCATCTCCAGGGAGAATGACTGCAAGTTCATCACCGGTTGGAAGATTGTACTGTCTGGGATCATTAAAAGCCTTGTAGCTCAGCCTGACATATAACCTTGAAGTCTCTGCCTGTGTCCTCAATTGCTCATGTGCCTGGCAATAGAGTTGTATAAAAGGATTATATTGCTCCATCATATCTTGGAAGTTGGAAAAAGTTTGGTTATTTAGGTTTCTATTTGCCCTGTGATTCTGCCTCTACTGCAATGCCTGTGTCAGTTCATCCTCCTGTGCCAATGCAGGATCATGGATGTAAAGCTGAGCATAACTACGTGATACACCTTCTGTGTAAGGAATCAAGGAACCATACTGGTGATACAATTCACCATGAATTTTGAAGACATATGGGCCACCACCATCTTGCAAGATAGACTCATCCAAATTGACCCCCAGTTATGTAAATGCAAATGCATTATTATAGGCACAAATATTCTTGAGAAATTCTCTGCTATTGTCTATATTATCCTCCAGGAGAGACCTTACAGTGTGAGGGACTGGCTCAAGTATTGGAAGAGCCACCTTTCCTTGCTTGCAACACTTGCCAAATTTTGGATGTGTCTTAGAGCTATTTGAGATACGCTCATCCATCCAGTGCAAAGCTCCACAGTCTGAACACTGTATGTCCATATGTCCCAAGTCATGTCTTTGAAACCTGTCCTCCACAACTGGTTGCCGTCCAATGGGTAATTGTGGAATGGGAGGTGGAGGCATAGCTGCAGGCTGTAAAATGGCTGGAGGTGGGGGAATAGCTGGAAGTGGGGCTAACTGTGGTTGCTGTTGCTGTTGCTGCTGTGGAACTGGATTTCCAGGTGGATGGTAAAGCTGTGGTGGTGCCCACTGCACAATAGGTGGTTGTGGTTGTTGGAGAGCTGGATTTCCAGGTGGAAGGTGGTGCTGTGGTGGGGCTAACTGCAAAATGGGTACCTGTGCCTGGAGCTGTGGCATGGCATTAATAGGTAGATGACCATAGTGCAGTTGTGGAGCTGGATTTCCATGTGGATGGTGAAGCTGTGGTGGAGCCAACTGCAAAATAGGTAGTTGTTGTTGTGGAACTGGATTTCCAGGTGGATGGTGATGCTGTGGTGGGGCTAACTGCAAAATGGGTACCTGTGCCTGGAGTTGTGGCATGGCATTAACAGGTGGATGACCATGGTGAAGCTGTGGTGGTGCCCACTATAAAATAGGTTGTGGTGGTAGTTGTACAGCAGCAGATGTAGAAAACCTATTAAAGAAAGAGGGAGAGGAGTGACAGAGTAAGTTGAATTGAATTAGGCTAAAATCAATCAAAAGTGTGGAAAATAAAGTATAAATTAGTTTTCACAGAATAAGGGAAGTTATCAATACTAACCTTGAGGAGCTTCTTATCTTCCAGGAGGAATAGAAACAGCAAAAAAGCAAAAAAGCCCCACAATAGGAGTTAATTCCAATGTATGAATAATCATTAAGCAAAGAAAGGTGAAATTAAACACAGGGATGGGACTTACCTTTAATACTCCACTCTACTCACAGAGAGTACTCACAAAAGAAGTGGAAAGTGCATGAAAAATAAAGCATTAATAACTTTTAATAACATGAGAGAGAGAATCAATACTAACCTGGAGGTGCTTTATATCTTCCAGGGAGAGTAGAAATAGCGATAAACCCAAAACACAACACAATGGGGGTCAATGGCAACTGTATGAATTATCCATAAGGATAAAAATGTAAAATCAATTCCAGAGACACAATTCACCTTCAATACTCCACCTATACTGATAGGGAGCACTCACAAAAGTAGGGGAGAGTGTGAGAGAAAAATAAGTTGCACAATTGGCTCTAAAATAATCCAAAAATACAGAAAATAAAGCATAAATAATTTAAAACAGCATAAGGAAGCCCAAAGCCCACCTGAAAATTATAGGAAAGCCTTCAGACAGTGTATGGGAAAATTATGAATAAGAGGAAGTGCCAGGAAAAGGCAATTTGACTACAATTAAATTATTTAATCAATCAAAAAAGCAAGAATTGATTAATAATTACTACAGACTTACCACACCTTTGATATAGCCCCAAGAGTCCAGAAATACTTCAGAGAAGGGCCACCTCTAATATGGGGAGCAGAGGGCCAGAAGGGAGGCAGATTCTGTCTGCATGATAACATGATAATAAATAATTGTTAATTAGAAAAGCAACATTAAATGGGATTAAATACAGTCTTAACACACCTTGATAAAGGTTTAATATCTTGAGAAATAATTCCAGATGGCAACTCTGAGGAGGAGACAGCCGGGTGAGAGGGGGAAGGGAGATAAGAGTGGCAGCCTTGAGGCTTGACCACGGGCTTCCACACTGTTACAGTGTCATGAAAGTACTTCCACATGTCACAAAATACTTTCGCATGTGACAGAATACTTCCAAATAGTCCTGTGGCACCCAAAAGCTTCCACAAATGAAGAAATACTCCCACATTGACTAATTGCGACATTCAGGCACTAACACGCCCTCATTTCTGGGCAGCCTAATTGGGAAAGTCTTTGGGCGCTCTGTGCCCTCACAAATTCGGGAAAAATTCGGGCACTCTGCGCCTTCACACATTGGGGTGCCTGCGGTGCCTAAAAATGCCCACCACCCACCATACAACTTTACTTTATATGATAGTCAGTCTTTACTGTTTGAAGTAAAACTTACAAAAATCTTCCATTTATATAATAAATCTACCCAAAACAATCAATTAACACACTTACCAAAGACGAATATACTTTATAAAAGCTTAAGGTAAGGAGGATATCTGAAAACTATTAAGTATACCAAATTCTAATATACTCTAAAGGTCATTTAAACATCTGGGATGTGATTCAAACATAATTTGGTTTTTAAAACTTTCAAAAAGTTTTAAACTCTCTCATACATTACAAACTAAAGAATCTTTCCGGACATGAGTAGACAATGAAAAAAATTAGTAGTTTGAAACATTAATACTTTTAAAAAATAGATACCTTTAGATAGTTCATTCTATGCATATGTATATCATTGGCACCTCTAAATATATATGTATTACTTCAGAATGGATCTGTCAATCTAAACAGATTTCTACTTGATTCAACATACCCAGAATATATAGGGGGTTTTACTTAATAAAGACAGCTGTGGTATGAAAAATTTCCAATAATATTTTACATATTTTACATGGAAATAACTTCATTACAACTTTTAAAAAACAAAGTACTAATAAAAGTATTAGTAGGCATCTGTAAAAGAAAGGAAATTATATACAATGGAATTTGTTAAATAACTATGGGTTGTATAAAATGTAATATGGAGAACTATTTCTGATGGTTGTTTTTTGATGATATAATTGTTTCAGAATAGATATCACTATTTAAGATGGAGTTTTGTAAAAATAAGACTTTTATTAGTAAATATTTGAGATTATATTAATTATAAACACCCTCCTAAGCTCTAAATGACACCTATTGCAGAGAGTAGGGCCACCACCTTTCAAGATAGACTTATCCAAATTAACACCCAGTGATGTAAATGCAAATGCATTATTATAGGCATGAATATTCTGGAGAAATTCCCTGCCATTGTCTGCATTATTCTCCAGGAGAGACCTTAAAGTGTGAGGGACTGGTTCAAGTATTGGAAGGGACACCTTTCCTGTCCTGCAACACTTGCTAAATTTTGGATGTATCTTAGAGCTATTTGAGATATCCTGATCCATGCGGTGTAAAGCTTCACAGTCTCAACACTGTATATCCATATGTCCCAAATCATGTCTTAGAAACCTGTCCTCCACAACTGGTTGCCATCTAATGGGTAATTGTGGAATGGGAAGTGGAGGTAGAGACATGGCTTCAGGCTGTGGAATGGCTGGAGGTGAGGGGATAGCAAAGGGGGGCGGGGGCATGGCAGGAGTAAAATAGGCCAAAAACACAAAAACAAATATTAAATAATTTTGAGCTAAAGAAGAGGGATAATACACCAATTGAGAAGTGAAAGGTAGATAGAGAGGGATTGAAGCAAAAGATACTAAAATGGCCTAAAAAAGGATAGAAAAAGAGATTAAATATTATATAACAGTGTAAATAGATCACAAACACACCTGAAGACAGTGTATGTATGTATATCCTTCAGAGAGTCTATTTCCAAATTCAGAGCCAGAGAAAAGTGTGGAAAGAGACCAATTATGGCTGCATACATATTATTTAATTATTAAAAAAGTGAAATTATGTATAATACAATAAATACAGGACTCAACTGCCTTTAATAAGGAACTAATACCTTATGGAATTAGTTCAAGAGGCCATGCTGTCAGTCCATCCAATCACCACACCTATATCTTCCATTCCAAGCTCTCTAAAAATACCCACTGACCAGTCCTTCTATAGGCCAATCAGGGGCTATATAATTAACATTTCTCTGATCCTTTTAATTGGCCCCATTGGCTTTGAGGTGTGTGACAGCAAATTGTCTCTTTTTTTAATTTTAACTGATTTATTTGTTATAAACTGTTGGTACTTTTTGGTAGTTTTGTTAAAGTAGATCAGGGAGGTGAAGTTCTGAAGATTTAATTGACTTTCCTAGGCATTCCAGTGAGTTATTTATTAATTTTTGCTTTCTTAAAAATTTTTAATACATTTCTGTCTCTTTTTTTACTATTTCTGGCCCAGTTCAGGGCTCTCATATCCTCATAACATATGTACAGGGCTATTCACAGGGCTTATTCAGGTGTGTTTTGTTTTATTTTGATCATGTTTTTTTTTTATATATATTTTTTAATGTTTTTTTAGGAGACATTCTGATCCTTTGGTTGGTAGTTCATATATGATGATATACTTGTTATTCTAAGCAAATCTTCTTTTTTCAATGCATTTTCTTATTATTCTGTCACTTTTTTAGGTTCTTTTACTCATTGCAGATAGGTAAGAGATGATACAGTTATTATTTTATCTTTCCAATGCTTTTGGACTAGGCCAAGAACATCAGACATGTTCCAAGTGAGTATTTAAATGATATCTTCATATTTGGCATGTTTTTTGATACCTAGAACTCCTCAAATACAATTCACAAGGGATTTTATAAAGGTATGTTTACAACCTTTTCTATGGTTACTTGGTATTGACTGAGTATTATCAGGTTTCACTTTGTTACCTATTGGTGGCTTGGATGGTAATGTAAGTCTATCATATTTTTCATTCAATGCTTAATCTATCCACTATTTTAGAGACCTATGTTCTGAACCTTCTACACCCGAATGCAATCAGCAGAATGTATATCCTGAGAACCATCAGCAGCATTTGGTGATGACCCCACATACTGAGCATCACCTGAGACATAGTGGTGTTTCTCAGCAGAATACTATTCTTGCTCCTATACCATTTCTCTTCCCCCTCCTGCTAATCCTCCACCTAGAAATCAGCAGGATCTGTTTGCTATTGCTGGATCATCATGTAATACAGATGGTCCAGTTAATCCTCTGGCTATCAATCAGCAGGATCTATTTGCTGTTGCTGGATCATCACATAATATAGATGGTCCTACTCTTACTCATGACATTTCTGTAGCTAATATGTGTGCACAATTGGCAGATGGACCACAGCTTGCATCATCATCTACTGCATTACAGCATCCTGTTGCAGAGCTGTCACATTTTGGACACTGCTCCTGCCCCATTCTGTATGGTCTAACACCCTGTCACATTTCAGACTCCACCCCCATTCCATTCTGCTCCTAACACCTAATTTGGTGTTTACTTATCTCATTTCATGATTACTAGTTTGGAATTCATTATTACTGGATTTGGTATAACATACATTCCACAGTCTATATAGTCTGGCAGATGTTGTATATACAATCCAGTCAGAAAATCAGCTTAGATTCCCCCCAGTAAGCTCATTACATTTTCTGCTCTATTCCTCCTATTGTTCCTATATGTACCAATGGATGAGGATGCATTACCATTCCCACATATTCCTGAGTCTATTGAACCTGTTCCACCACCTTGACACCAATCGAATTTTACTCAATAAAGTCAAATAAACAATTGAAGAATATTCAACAATATCAAATATGGATGCCTTGTTTGATGAAGTATTAATTCACCCTGTTGATAAAGCATGAGGCAAATATAGAAATATAGAATACAGAGGCTCATGAATAATTAAGTCGAAGAAGGTCTCAGAAAATCAGTTAATAATATCATTATGGTACAGGTTTTCTGACTGACTTCCCTCACTCCTATCATTGCCTTTTATACTATATGTCATTTCCCTATGATGATAATATGATATCAAAGTGAAATAATCAATAATGTCAAACCAAGACAAGTTGAAGATATTTGAGATTGTCAAAGAATAGTCAAGTTGGAAGTCAAGTCAGAAATGAAGTTGAAAAGTCAAAGGAATATCAAAGAAATATTGAAGGAAAGTTGAATTAAATATTATCAGAACTTGAGCTTGTATGTTCATGACACACCTCCTGGCCCCCCTGGCCAGATGTTCAATTGATGAGGACAGTGTGCAGATTGGAAACACATTATCTGGAAACAATGACTGTAAAGTGTTCCAAATGCAATGTAATGGCAGAGTGTTACTTTTATTGATAGACAGGACATTGTGCTTAATTATCAGGGTGGAGGATTTAGAGGAATTTTTGAAACTAATTATTTATATGCCCCACTCCATTATGTGTTTTTTTTTTTAAGAGAAGACTAAGACTGGAGCTGGGATATTCCCTATGCAAATGAGCCACTCCCTGCTGAGATAGCCCCAGTCCCAATAGCCATTGAGGAGATTGATCCAGAGTCCGAAGTCCTGGAACCATCTTCTAAGGAGATAGTACACAACTTGCCAGAGGGGGCTATTCCTAAATATAAAGTGGTTCCCCAAGTTGTACTGTACCTCTCCCACCTGAACAAATAGGTATACCAGTTGATGATACTATGCCACCTCCTGATCCAGCTATGAAGCAGGATGGGATGTAAGGAATTACTGAAGAACTTGAACCTGAACAAGCTGAACAAGTGATAGAGAAAAGGCAGAAGAAGAAAAAGCAGACAAAAGTCTCCCAGATAAGATATTATGCTTATCAACTCTTTCAAAGAATTGGTGAAGCAACAACAATTCTGAGGGATGGAAAACTGCTTCATCAATACATTGTTGATTCATGGGCAGTAGCAGAGCAAAGCAAGTTATTATGGATAACACCCAATCCAGGCACTTTATGGGTTGAAATGTATTATCAGGTGGTTGATGCCTTCACAGTACAGAATAATAACCAGCATGCTGAGTGAAATGAAATTGGAAGTAGATTTATACTGCCAGGAATATTCCAAGGTAGCAGTTGAGATATGATGGAAATTTGCAAAATTCACTGGCTATATCATGCAAGTATGGCAATACAAGCATGTTTATTACTACATATAACAGCCAATCCCAAATGGAGGGAAATAACTGAAGCACTTCTTCCTGGGAAAACTGCAGCTGATTGCCCAGATCCTATCATGTCATGTGTTTTTGTATTGAAAAGGCACACTTGCTTCACCTCATTATAAAGAAAAATATCCTTGGCAGAACAGTTGTCTGTGTCCATACCATTGAATTTCAGAAGTGTGGACTACCTCAAATACATCGTTCATATGATTTGAAAGAGGGGAAAAACTTTGGACTCCTGCAGAAATTGATTCTATGATATCTGGCAAAGTTTCCAGATCAAGAGAAGTACCCAAAGCTTTACAAGTTAGTATCTGAGCTTATGCCTCATGTCTGTGGTGAAATATGTATCAAAGATAACAAGTGCATAAAGTATTTTCCCAAGCTCTTTCATGAATCTACAAGTATTCATAAAGATGGCTATTCAATGTACTGCCATAGAAATGATGGCAGACCACATAAAGTCAGAGGTCATGATCTGGACAATTGAAATGTTGTCCCTTACTGTGCTACCCTTCTTCTCATTCTGGGATGTCATATCAATGTTAAGATGACTTTTAATATACAAAGAACATGATTTTACAACAATGGAGTTTGGAAAGAACCAGGATGAAATTCAGCAATATATTGATGCCCACTATATCAGTGTACATGAAGCCTTGTGGAGACTTTTGGAAAATGAGATACATACCTGCCATCATAGCCCTCCCTGAATTTAGAGAATAAACAGTTAGTTATCCTTGTTAGTAAGGAGGGTCTGGAATAGGCTTTGGATGGTGCCTATCATTCCAAGACCAAGTTGATGACATACTTTGAGGCCAATGCTAAAAATGAAACAGCCCTTAATGGTGAAGCAGCCAATTCAATTCACTATGTCGAGTTTCCATCATTTTTCACATGGAATTCAAAAAAAAAAAAACAAAAAATGGAAAACAAGGAAAAGGGTATTTGCCATTGGATGTAGTCATATTGCAGGACCCTCAAGTGGCCCAAGGTTCTTCTTTATGTACTTTTCTCACAGTTGTCAAGGAAGAAACTTCTTTTGAAGATCTCAGGACCTATGAAGAACAGGTCTATTCTTTATTTCAACCAACCTGCATGGCACATGGTCTACTTGAAGATGATAAAGAATGGAAGTTGTGTCTTTGATAGGCAAAGGCTATGCAGACTGGATCTCAATTATGGAGACTGTTTGCTACTATTAGTACATCAGCATCGACAATATGAGGTGGGAAGCATAGGTGGAAATAGTGTATATCCGTGATAAGGCATGTTAGGTAAATGGTCACGACTTAATAACGTGACTTCATAGAGTGCATGCAATTTGAATGACGTGCCTCATATGAATGTCAGGAATTGGTGTTTTATTGGTTGCTGCTTGCCACACGATGTGAACAGCTGACCTTTTGAAAAAAATTGAAGGAAATCGACTAGTTACAGTAAGGTGGATTATTCATTGTGTCCACAGCTCCACTCTGGTATGAATTCAAAACAGACATTTGTGATGACTTGAAATACATTCTTCAGACACATCTGATGAGACAGTGCATGACTTTGGCCTCTTTAAGGTTAATGAAATTCTTCATACAAGTGGGAAACCACTCTCAGAGTACCCTAATGCCTCAATATATAGAGCCATGGTGCAATGTACAATTTTCGTAAGACACATCCTGCCAGAAATAACGGACATATTATCTCACAAGGGAAGTCATGTGCCATCCGTGCTTGAAATCTAAATAGGTGATAATTGGGCGAGACAGAGGGAAGAACTCGTGTGTCTACGAAATGTGGGCAAATGAAACAATAGTTTAAATACAGAATGTAAGTGAAGGAATGCAGCTCCAAACAGTATATAATAAATCCCATAGCCAGCCTGAGAGGAAGACTGAGGAACGTATTCAATTTTTTGGTGCCCTTCTTTGTGTCATTTCCTGTTCCCACCTAAACAAAGCCTGCATTCCTTCTGTAGACGAAGTACTACATGACACGAGTTCAATATCTCCCCTTTGCCCAGGGCCGGAACAAAGTCGGAAGATAATGCGCCAGCAGCCTACATGGGACACTTTAGGTGCATAGAACGTCCGGAAACTTAAACAACTGAGCTTACTTCTCGAAACACATTTCTCAAGGTAGCAGTGTGATCCTCCAATGGCCAACACTCTTTAGTTGGCATTAAACGAGGTTGTATTCCGTATTTAGGGTTGTAAGCGGCATCGTAATGTATGAATTCCGGATAGGTCGCCTCTAGACAAGCAGGAAGAGAAGAATGTATCTAGGGTACGTGTAAGCCCAAGATGATATTGCATGAGATCCATCGTTATCACCCACCTCCCAGTCAACTATGCCAGACACGGTCGCATCTTTAACCATGATGTTTTTGCTCCTCAAATCCATGTGGACCAAAACAGGAACAAACATGGTGTGGTCATCTCGAGGAATCGCACTGATCGCTAAAGTGCGGATTCTGTCAAAGAGGTCAGGAAGAGAAAAATCATATAAAGCCTGGTCGTGAGGCTATGCAAAGGCGTGATCCAATTGAAGAGTGATATATCTTGGGATATTACATTAGTGGGTAATGATGAAAACAGGGAGGATATAATCACTGTTCTAGCGTAGCACATGGCTCTATAGGCAACAAAGTCATGTACGGTAAGATGGACCCAATGATGGGGAGACCGCCAGGGGTGAGGGTTTCAATAGAACCTATTGAAGGAAGCTGCACGTTGAAAATTCAAACGAAGGATGTAGCGAGAGATTTCACAAAGGTGATCTGCCAGTGGAGACATGAGTTGCCCATTCAAATCAATCAATGTGGGTATATTTACTTTGTCGTCCCCGGAAAGTTTTGGCCAAGCCATCCATTGATTCTCACCATAGAGCCGATTCATGATCATGAATGGCGCACCAACAGTATTGTTGAAGTAGAAATCGCATGCAAGTACACGTGATGCCGGAACCTGGGGACTGACACGGTGCAGAAGTTTAAGGACTGCCACTTCACGTGATATTTTCTCCACAGCCCTACTAGATGATATGGCATCAGCCTTGAAGTTCTATTGAATCTGGCAACTAGAGGAGGGCCAGTTCTCATCTCTAACTCGTACACCTTGGGAAGCGCGGGTAAGTGGGATTGGGGGTATTAACTCAATCACTCACAAACCCCCATCCAAGTAGCATAGCGTGCACAACTTCCCTACCAAATAAATTATACACTCTTTCATTAAGAGGCTGCATATCAATATCCTCCTGTTTGTATCCAGAACGGGTTGGGTTGTATGTCGATGGTGCCTTAGACTGTGGTATACAGAAGGGAGGCTTCTGGTATGGATCAATAAGTATATCTAAATAAAAAAGCACATAATTACATTTATATCCAATGAGGACATCTTGATAGTGATGTCGAACTCTTTGCAATGCGAGTGCTTGAACGTGTTATGTAAGCTAGGTCGTATACACTGCTTGAAATATTGGATATATTCTTCTGAATTTGTGCCTTCCATCTCGGAATTCTTCGCAGTACCCCACTGCAAAGTTCGACATCACTATCAAGATGTCTTCATTGGATATCAATGTAATTATGTGATTTTTTATTTAGTTATATACTGATCCATACCTGAAGCTTCCCTTCTATATACTGCAGTCTGTGGCACCATCGACATCCTGTCCTGGATATAAAAAGGAGTCACTAAGGAATGTACAATTTTACTGGTAGGGAAGTGGTGTCCGCTATGCTATTTGGATGGGGGGTTTTCAACGTTCTGAGTTATTGAGTTAATTCCACCACCAATCCCACTTACCCACACTTCCCAAGGTGTACGAGTTAGAGATGAGAACAGGGCCTCCTCTAGTTATCAGAAGTCCATGGAACTTCAAAGCTGATCCCATATCATCCAGTTGGGCTGTGGAGAGAATATCAAGTGACACGTGCGCTTGCCTATGATTTCAACTTCAATAATACTGTTGGTGCACCATTCATGATTATGACTCGGCTCCATGGTGAGAATCAATGGATGGCTTGGCCAAAACTTTCCGGGGACAACAGAGCAAGTATAACCGCCTTCATTAATTTGAATGGGCAACTCACATCTCCACTGGCAGATCACCTTTGTGAAATATCTCGCTACCTCATTCGTTGGAATTTTCAACGTGCGCCTCCTTGCAATAGGTTCTATCAAAACCCTCACCCCTGGCAGTCTCCCCATCATTGGGTCTATCTTACCACACATCATGACTTTGTTGCCTATAGAGCCATGTGCCCACGTTATAACAGTGACTGTATCCCATGTTTTCATCATTACCCACTAATGTAATATCCCAAGATATATCATTATTCAATTGGATCACGCCTTTGCATAGCCTCACGACCAGGCTTTATATGATTTTTCTCTTCCTGACCTTTTTGACAGAATCCGCACTTTAGCGATCAGTGCGATTCCTCGAGATGACCACACCATTCTTGTTCCTGTTTTGGTCCACATGGATTTGAGGAGCAAAAGCATCATGATGAAAGATGCGACCGTGTCTGGCATAGTTGACTGGGAGGTGGGTGATAATGATGGATCTCATGCAATATCATCTTGGGCTTACACGCCCCCTAGATACATTCTTCTCTTCCTGATTGTCTAGGGGCAACCCTTCCAGAATTCATACGTTACGATGCCGCTTATGACCCTAAACACGGAATACAACCTCGTTTAATGCCGACTAAAGAATGCTGGCCATTGGAGAATGAAACTGCTACCTTAAGAAATTTGTTTCGAAAGTAAGCTGAGTTGTTTAAGTGTACACACATAGGCTACTAGCACATTATCATCCGACTTCGTGTGGGCCCTGTACACAGGGAAATGTTGCGTCGGCTTCCTGAACTCATGTCATGTAGTACTTCGTCTACAGAAGGAATGCAGGCTTTGTTTAAGTGGGAACATGAAATGACGCAAAGAAGGGCACCAAAAAATTGAACACGATCCTCGGTCTTCCTATCAGGCTGGCTATGGCATTTATTATTTGATGTTCGGAGCCGCATTCCCTCACTTGAATTCTGTATCTAATTTTTTTTTTTTTCATTTGCAAACATTTCTTAGATACATAAGTTTTGCTTCCGCCTCGCCCAATTATCACCCATTTAGATTTGAAGCACAGATGGCACATGACTTCCTTGTGAGATATGTCCGTCATTTCTGGCAAGATGTGTCTTACTGAAATTGAACATTAAAATTGCATTAACTAAAGCTTTTCTGCTATTTTGAAAAAAATCAGCTTCTGAAAATACATTAGGAGGCACCATTCTCCAAAACACTAAGAGGTGGCGAGACAATAATGCATGTGTTGCCAGGTGGATATGAGTGACTGATATATGGAGTTGTGGTATGACTATATTTTCATTTATTCACCATTTCATTTGAAATTCCTGCCCTATGTTCCTAATCCTATTGGCTTCAGGAACAGTTGAAATCTTGGTATTGAGGTCCCGTTCGGGAAGGTGATCAATAAAGGTTGTGTTGCCAAAATGGCAGTGTGCTCACGATTCTTCTGAGATGAGACCCTCAAGTATTCATATACATAACATAGATACTATACTTCTCGTACAGATACGCAATTACCTGCTCTAATTTCATGCCACTCGAAAAACCTTTTGAAGTATTCATTAATCAGCGGTTTGAAAAATGTCTATACTTATCCAAATACGTGACCCCTGTTTCGGGACAGCATGTCCAATCCCTTTCCGAGACAGTCGGAAACCAAGAATGGGTGAGGAATGAGATGTGGGGATTGTAACCATTTAGATCGTGGAAATTGTTTACTTTCTGTACACAACATGTCATCCAGTGATGTTGTATGATTTACTGGAACAATGTGTGTTAAAGTTAATTGTGCAATTGTAAATACCACTCTCAGTGAATGATAGACCTTCCTCAGATATGTAATGTTATATACCTAAATATATCTGAAATAATAGTCAGTAAACTACTACTGTGAAGTAAGGGATATACATATGCATATTGATCAGTGCATGATACACCTTACCTGAGAGGCTACACAGTCAGTTGTCATTCCACATGAAGTATTTGTAACTGGTCTCAACTGTCCACCATGTAGTTGTCTGAGTTTGATCACTTCCAGTGACCAGTCTGTGTTTGTGTCTGCATGGTAGTCCATTTGTCCATTAGAGTCACTAGTCTGTGGCCAAATCCCTTTCTATTCCAATCATTCAAATACCTCAGTGTGTTACAGCTTTTGTAAAGTAGCTGACATCATCCAAATACTTCAACACCCTCCCTTAAGTGGAACACAGTCCAGCCAGATAAGAGAAATATTACCTTTGATCAAATCAGTGTCTTTATGAATATATCAGTGGGACCTTTGTTGCTATACATATATAGAGTGGATTGAAATAAGCTGTGTGGATCACATGATGTCATACAGTATGTATATCTGCTTTATTTGAGCATGGTGTTCATCATTCTTGATGATTGAGATTGCACACTGGTTATCGCAGTTGACTGTGATCATGTGGATGAGTTTAGCAGCTATTGAGATGGTCTCATTGTAATCAGCTCCCTCTGGTTGTGAAAATCCTTGTGTGATGAACCTAGATCTATAGTTAGTATCTAATTGTGGGACTATACTTGAGAAGCATAATGATCCTACTATCAATAGCATTCATATTTTTTGGTGACTCTACAAGTTCCCAAGTGCCATGTTTCACCTCTTCAATATAAATTGATGGATTGCCAAGTTCTCACACTACTGGAGAGCTCTTGGACTCATACCACCACTACAATGGACTTTCCCATGGTCCCAAAGGTGAGCAACAAGGGAAAGTTATAAGTTGCATCTGGGATATATATAGCTCTAACCTCAACAGAAAACCTCTACTCAATTCCAAATCACCTTCCCTCATCTTTTCACTATGACCCCAAAGCCCAAACAGCCCAACTATGCCAACTCAAACCCAAGCCCACTTCCTACCACAAGATAAAGGAGATCCACTAATAATTCTCCCTGAAAAAGGCATTCCCAAAGACAATAAGAGAGATATCAAAACTCTGACTGTGGCAATTTGGTCTATGGATCAAACTATACAATTAAAAAAGCAGGTGCTAAACAACTAACGGCCATCTCTTACACATGACATCAAAACAGCCTGGTGGAAAAACAAGGCAGTAACTATCATCTTCCTCAACATCACCAATGTGTTCCCAAATGCAGTGACAGACTATCCACTGCTAAATGTGAAGAAGCTTGGTGTGATGTATTAGCCTTATTTTAATACTATTTTCCGAAAAAGGAGTCCAATGCTCTATCAAAATGTGCAAATACTCAATTCACTGCAAGGTAAACTAATTTAAGTATTTGATATTAATCAGTGGCAGCCTAAATAGACTTAGAACCCCTGAAGTCAAGAGTTTACTTGAATATATGCACTCTACTTCGCAAAGAAGGTTTTGAGAGCTGCTTGTGCAAGCTTGTTCTTTTTCTGTAAAAACACTACTAAAATATGAATAACAATTCACTGATTCCGAAACTAGATTCGACTTTGATTCTAGCTAGTTTATATATATTTTATACTATTTATCAAACAGTAAAAATATTTATAAACAGGTCAAAAGATTAGATATAGAATAAAACACTATTTGGCTAATATATGCTTTATTTACACTAACCTACAGGGTCTACTGTGATACTAACTTATCAGAATCTTAATGTAGTCTTAAGGATTCTGCAAGAATATTCTCAGTATTTATTTATGCCAAAAACCGGGTAGAAATTAGAATATATGTATTTCTAATCTCAATATAACCTAAAATATTTATTACTTTAACTGATAACCAACAACTCAACTAGAGGTGGATTAGTAATAAAGGATAGCCAGCTACTCAACTAAGAGGTGGCAAAAGAGGAACAAGATTGTGTCAGAAGCTCAACTAGAGGTGATAATGAATTAGGATTATTACCAGAAGCTCAACTAGAGGTGGCAAAGGAATCCTGAGATAGCTTAGGTCAGCAGCTCAACTAGAGGTGACTAAGTGTTTGTATTTCTTTATCCAACAGCCCAACTAGGGGTGGAATATAACTGCTGATGCAGTGGCATACTGATGTGGTGTAGTAAATGGGTTAAAATAAGTTATATTTCAGTGGTGGAGCAGAGCTCCTTATATACAGTAAAATCTGAGACATGGGAGAATGTTCTAGCTACTTGTTTTACCTATTTTTAGCTATTTTACCTGAAATCTGCTGGAATATTCCAGGAGTTTCTACTACTCATTGTAGCATATATGCTGATGTAATATTCTCGCGTGTGGCGAAGTTGCTGATTTCGTGCGCGCGCTGATTACATAATTTTCCCGCGCGTGTCGCGTTTGTGACAAGTCGTTGCATTTTGTGATGACGGTGACTTATTGTGACGACAGTCACCGTTGTGACAAATGTCACCATTGTGACAAATGTCACCATTGTGACAAATGTCACCTTTTGTGACGAATATTCCCGCGCGTTGTGCAATAAGCGCCAGAAGGCCGACTTTGAAGATTTTTAGTTAAAAAAGAATAAACAGTAGAATTTCGATAGTTCTCCCAAAATAAATCATAAAAATATGAAATAAATTGTAAAAAATCGGATTAAATTCAGGAGAGTATTGTACAATAATTTCGTCGCAATATAAGTACATTTGAACTTGTTTTTATCAATTTGTTTAGGGGGAGATTGGTTAAAAATCGGAAAAACCTAAAAATACATAACACTTGGCTACTGATTAGAAATAATCAACTTCTACCATGCTCTACTCTCAGACTATAGTATCTACCTCAGCTTCAACAACTTTGTTTTGGCCACCATTAACATTGACAATGGCCTCACCCAAGGTGAAATGGCATCCATGATACTCTACCTCATCTACAACTATAGTCTAGTACTCATCTCACAAGGACCAAATGAGAATGGTGGAGCCTTCAGTTCCAACTAGCTTATCAAATGCATTGAACATGTACATCTCTGGGGAGTCATTATTGACCAAAACCTAAGATGGCATCACCATGCTGAGAAAGCAGTGGCAGCAGGCACCAAACTACTTCTAATGCTAAATCAACTCCCCAGACCCTCATTTGGTCTAATACATATATTACCTATACACCTCCATGATAGAACCAAATATTGAGTATGGACTACCCACCCCAATCAGGAAAGGCAACACTTGAAACACTGAATCAGTTGGCTATACAAAACATATAGAAAAGATATAGAGACTTGTCTGTAAGCTAATAACTAGGACTGTCAGATGCACCATGACTGATTTACCAGAAGTCCATGCCTTTATGCCACCAGTCCAGATACATCTTGAAGACACCTGCCATTATATAGCCCTACCTATATTTGGCCACCCTCCCATCAGCCACATTTCGTTAACTGAAATTTTTTTGAATATTTGGAGTTTTAGTAGGTTTTTCTGAGGCTAAAATTGTATTCTGAACACCCTAAAAATTTTCATCAGGAAATTCGGAGGAAGTATTGTTGGAAATAGCCTATTTTTTATGGATATAATGTATTGACTGTCAAAGTACAATACAAATGTGTATAAAGTAGTAGTGCTGTCAGAAACCATACTGTGATGTATCCAGTTGATTTTCACAATTTTTCCCTTGATTTTCCTGAATTTATTTCAATTTATTTCCATTTATTTTATTTTATTTATTATTCCAAGAATATGGCTATTTCCTTTTAACTTCGCATATTCAAAAGCTTCGAATGATGTCACATTACATAATTGAAGCCTAGAGCAGTCCAAAGTTAAGATTAGTAAGCCACTTTATCTGTTTTTAGTGATTTGGACTGTTGCAGTGAACCCCTTTTGGAATACTGGAAAATCCTTCCCAAGGAGATGAACTTTAATAAATGAATTTTATTGTGCACTAAATTTTACTTAAAATAGACATTTTGGGTCACACAAGAGTGGAACTAAAGGTGACTATTAGGTTGAATTTAGTTTGTAAGTAAATATCACATCTAGTATTAATATTGAGCATGTCAAAACATATCCAAAAAATGACCTTTTATCAGCATTTTATGGCGGCATAAATGAGTCATTTTGAGACAACATTAAAGAGAAATAATAGTTGAAAATTAGATAGACTTTTGCAAGTTAATAAAGATAACATTTTGTACTTGTTTTATGGAGTATTTAAATCCTATTCCTAAATTTGTCCTTTAGTGAAGTATTAAAAAAATAAATTTAGTAATAAGATTTTAGAATACATCAAAATGAGCTATTTAGTACATGGATTTAAAATAGTACAAGATGTTTCCTAAATTTAGAATTTTGTGCAATCCAAAATTCATTGCGCTCTGTGCATGTCGCTTTGGAGACAATCTTCGCACGAACTCACAAAATAAAAGTATGATGGTGTTCATGTGTGGAAGTTTTACAAACTATATAACATTAATCTAATATCTCAAGGTTGCTTGCATAAAATAACGGGCAGTTGTCGTGATGAAGGGCGTGCAGCCAGTTGTGGTCTATCAATGCAAAATATATCCGAAAAATGCTCCCCTAAAGGTTTGAACACCAGCTCGAATGTGATAGAAAGGGACAACCAGTTATCATGTGGCCAGCAACGAGTGAGTGTATTTCTACTTAGACCTCTAAGTGATTTGAAATCTTATGATGTCATGAAAAAAGGAAAGTTTGGATATCTTACTATAGAATGAAAGATTATATAAGTAGGGTGAAAAGTATTGGCTTGAGTTGGATTTGAACCAGTAACCACTATGTCTGGATTACATGTCTGGTGATCATAAACCCTGTATCAGGCCATGTAAAGGGGACAGTATAATTTTCTCTTATGCTTCCTTCTTCACCCTGGGATATTTAATATTTAATTCTAAATTATACTATTTTTTTATTTTATACATTTCAACTAAGATAGTCCTCAAATATCTTAGACTATATTTAGCTTGAAGTGTTATGTATACTTGTGGGTACACTAGACACTACAGACAGACCTTTTTACCTATGTGTAATATTGTGCAAGTTGGTGTTTAGGCATTGTATCTGCTGTCACACCTATGTAGCATCCACATGTCAACATCCTTCAACTCTTCCATTGACCTCACACCATAAAGGTCAAAGGTCAATGACTACCCTCAAGCTTACTATTGACCCTACACTTTGAGTCTAAGTAACTCTAATATCTTAACCTTTCTTTATCTTCCCACAAAGCTAGTATGCTAAGGTATATGTGAGAATAATCTCACTATTTTAGAAAATTTATTTGGTAGGCTATAAAGCATTTATTGAGAATTACCAAAACATTGGGACAGTTTTGGAAGCCACTGTACCAGTCGTCAGACTCCACTGGACTCCGAACTCCATCCTATATACACCTGACACTCTGTATCTCATGGACCAGTTACCGGACCCCAACTGGACTCCCGGGAACCCCTGTAACAGAGCCCCATTCCCATTATGGTCTAATGACCTGTCATGATTCATTCTCTGCTTCCATTCCGTTCCATCCCTAATACCTAGTTTGGTATTTACTTGTTTCGTTTTATGTTTGGTAGTTCTGCCCCTCATTAATATCAGATTTGGTATTATTACATTTCAAAGTCTATATAAGTCTGCTATATTCATGTACTTAGAATCCAGTTTCAATCTCAAACAAGTTTGACCCTCAAACAAGTTTGACCCTCAAACAAGTTTGACCCTCAAACAAGTTTGACCCTCAAACAAGTTTGACCCTCAAACAAGTTTGACCCTCAAACAAGTTTGACCCTCAAACAAGTTTGACCCTCAAACAAGTTTGACCCTCAAACAAGTTTGACCCTCAAACAAGTTTGACCCTCAAACAAGTTTGACCCTCAAACAAGTTTGACCCTCAAACAAGTTTGACCCTCAAACAAGTTTGACCCTCAAACAAGTTTGACCCTCAAACAAGTTTGACCCTCAAACAAGTTTGACCCTCAAACAAGTTTGACCCTCAAACAAGTTTGACCCTCAAACAAGTTTGACCCTCAAACAAGTTTGACCCTCAAACAAGTTTGACCCTCAAACAAGTTTGACCCTCAAACAAGTTACACCCCTGATCCAGTCTCTGCCCCTCTCGTCTGTCTGCATGCTTGATTCCCAGAACTCCCACAGGAACTCTGGAATCTATATCTCCTTGTATGCATTCTGTCAGATTGAAATATGGACACCTGAATGAGTGTATGAGGGTGCAGTCCATAAGCTGAAGCCAAGTCCATCTCAGCTGTTACCTACTTCTGGTAATTATTCTGATACACTGTCTTGTACTACTAATCCCCAGAACTTCCCTGGACTTATTACCCAGGGACTCCATGGGACAATTCCCAGAAGAAAGTGTGTTCGGAATTAATTACTGGAAACCTCCATGGGACTATCTGTGGATCTTTGTTCAGAACTTAACAAGTGGCCAGAATCAAGCAAGGAGAGGATGGTATTTTGTTGAGTAAGAGAGAGGGATCTGACCATGATAGTGGTTAGGAATCAAGAAGTGTGGAAGTGTGGGAACTATTTTAAACTCAGACATACTATTTACATGTATATATCTGTTTGTACTAACAAATAATGGCCATTATTCTATGATTTGACTGAGATCCTAGTTATCAGTTCAAAAGTGAAAAAACCCTTTCCATGGTATTGCTGTTTTAAATTGATCATATCTCTACACCCTGTGGCCCAAATCATGTCACCAAGGGAGCAATCCTGTAGCCAAGGATATGTACTATGTATGACTCCACCAAAGCTAAGTGGAATTCCCACACTGTAAGGTGGTGCACTTCACACACTGCATTTGGGGTTAGCATGGAAAGGGTTTTTGGAGTCACTGTATTTAACATCAAAAATCTATAAAAAGAAGGAAATTATATACAGTGGAATCATTTAAATGACTGTGAATTTTGTAAAATATAATGTGGAGAACTATTTCCCATGATTGTTTTTTAACAATATAATAATAGTCTCAGAATAGATACCTGTTATTACTGGAATTCTCACTGGACTCCGGACACTAACTTATATGCACCTGCACCCTATACGTACCAATTGTCAGTTTACCGGAATTCCCGCCAGACTCCGTATATCAGACTTGTCCGCATTCAACTTCATTACTTCATGTATCAGTCACCCACTAGACTCTGTCCCTGTCTATGTCCAACTCTGTCCCACGTATCAGTTACTGCACCCTGCTTGGAAAACCCATCATCCCTCTAACTGAGCCCCATTCTCATTATAGTCAATGACCTGTCACGATTTGGACTCCACTCTATTCCATCCCATTCCTAACACCAAGTTTGGTGGTTACTTATCTTGTTTTATGTTTGCTAGTTTCGTTTTCATTATTACTGAATTTGGTATGTTATTCATTCCACAGTCTGTATAGTCTGGCAGATGTTGTACATATAATCCAGTCAGAAAATCAGCTTAGATTCTTCCCAGCAATCTAGTACATTTTCCGCTCTAAACTCCTCTTTGAATTACACCACTCTTACTAGTCAGAGCCCATGGGCTCCGATCCATCTATCACTCAACCTCCAACTTATCTATCTTGACACCCTGACCTCTCAATCCATGACCTCTCGACCCACGAACTCCACCTGGACTCCCCAGGATTCCCATCTGCCCATTTAAAATTGGACAACATGATCTCATGAGGGCACAGCCTATAAGCTGAAGCCAAGTCCTACTGGATTTCCTGCAGATTTCTCCGGAAACCCTCCATGTATACACTCTTAACAATACCACTGTGTCAAAATGGAGTTTTGTAGGAATCTGATTTATGATCTGTATTAGTAATCCTCACATTTAAAATATATACAAATCTCATGGAATAAGATGTATTTTATGGAATATATTTGACTTTTCAAAAATAGTTAATATAATTCAACTTCATTTCATTCAGAAACTTAACCAGAACTATCATGGCCTACCACTACATTTTATTCCAAAAGGATAATCAACAAAATGATTATTTGAATAATTTTTGTCAGATGCAGGATAAACATCAATATTTCCCTATTCTCCAGGATGTTATTGCCTGATGGACTGGATCTGATGAAATATTATATTATTTGTATGTCAAACAATATCAATATATACTTGATTGAGTAAATCATTTTTATTTTTATTAGTTGTCCTCCTCTAAAGTTTTTGTGTTCTTTCTTCGTAACAGTTTTCTGTGTTGTGAGGTATCAGGATTATTTCATAAAGTTCTCTTAATTTTCTTTGAATTATTTAATATTCTCTCGAATTTATTGTATTTTTATGATATTCTATTGTGAAATATAAGGCCTAGTTCCTTTTAACTTCACATAATATAGAATATATGAGCTCATGAAATGCTATTATATCTTAGTTAATTTATTATAATTTCTAACTAATTATTTATATTTTATTTACTTAGTTATTGCTTTTCATCACATCGTTTGGTCCAATGTGCACATTTTTGGAGTCATGTGACCTATTAGATAAGCCTCCAACCTCGGGATATCATTCAGTCACAAATGTGACTGTAACGGCTTGAGTCATTATTTGATTCCGCTGACTCAGCATTTGCATCCATCCCGGGACTGTGGCCTTGAACCTTCATCTTCAAGCCAAAGATTGGAACCCTTGTCTCAGAGAGGGGAATCACATGATAAATAAAGGGTAAAAATTAAGTAGAATATGAGGTCATTATGACCTAAATAATGACCTCATAAAATAAATAAATAGTTAAATATTTAGCTATCAAAATGTATATAAGGAGGGCCAAGTTTCCAATAAAATCATCTATCACACACATTTTACTGCACAGCTCAGAAGCTTATCTAATCATCCTAAGGACAATAATAGCCTTAGTCTAATACACTAACTGCAAGCACCTACACTTGCAGAATCTTGAATCTTTGTCAGCAACTCTTGAACTTAGCTAATCATCTAAGTTCCCCCAGCCTCACAGCTACCCTTAGGCTTATTAAATACATAGTAAACCTAAAATAAGTATCCTTACTGAAATCCCTGCCAATACTAGATTATTCAAGGCCCAACATAAGTTTATTGAATTAATCAAGTACAAGCTTTCAATTAATCCAGTGTTATTTATTTTCTTTATTAATAAATTATTTAACACCTTGTTAAATAGCTATTAATAGTTACAAATAAGCATACAAGAATCCAAAGCTTTATATCAAGTCTCTGCTAAGCTACTGCGCATATACTCACCTTCTAGCCCCTATTCTCAAGGAATAGTTCTTTTATTTGCTAAAAGAGTCATATTGTTCTATTGAACCTTTCAATAATCAAAATAAGCATTGATTTGAGTTGTTTAAGTTTAATAGCGCAGCTCATTAATCTATTAGTATTTAAATTACTGTACCTTTGCTTGTTTTATTGTTGAAGCTCTGTGACACTATAGCATATATTGAGCTATCTAAGAGAAACCCCTGAATACATTACATGTGTGTTATTGTTTGCATACTATTATGAAAGGAATGGATTTGAATTCATCCAACATAGCGCTCATTAGAAATGGTGATAACACACCCACCTCTCTAGAGGTAGCTCACCCTTCTCCTTCAACAAAATTCTTGAAAATGTATATTGTGGACTATACTCAGTGAGGCTAATACATGATTTCATCCATGTACACTTAAAATATCACCAGACATATTTTCTCTATTGGAGGATAACCCAAAACTTTAAAAGTTATTTATCCACTAAAGTGTATATATTTATATTGTTTGTTGTAAAATTAATATTTAATCAAATTCAGTTGATTAGGTATCACTTTGAAGAATGCAAAAATATTAATATTTATCCTATATCTGACAAAAGTTAGTCAAACAATCATCTGTAGATTATTCTTTTGGAATAAATTGCACAATGGGGATTGGTACCCCAGATAGTTCTGGTTAACTCTCTAAACCAAGTAAATTTAAATTATATAAAATATATTTGAAACTTTGCTTGTATACAAGAGAATACATCATAACCCAAAGATTAAGTCATAACCCAAATAATCTTGTTTAACCCAAATAATCCAGGTTAACCCAAATAATTTTGTGTAACTATATCATTTGTATATATTTTAAAAGGGCATCCATATTTTAAAGATGAAATTTCAGGTAATTAAATATAAACTCATAGAATAAGTTGTCATGGCCAGAAAGAATAGTCTCACTTGGAATATGAGGATTATTCAGTAAAATTTTGTATATTCAATAAAGTGTGACCATCTTCCATTGAGTTATAAGGTATACATGTACAGTATGTATGTTGACACTGCCAAACATTGGAAGGATTTTGTGAATCACTGCAATACCAACCACTGTTCTACATGTATATTGTATACAGCTCTGAGTTCAGTGTGTACATATATAATGTAATAGGAAGGCACTTGAGGTTATGTCCTTGAATACAGTGTAACATGGGATCTACATAAGGTCAGGTGGTGTAGTGGTAACATCCTTACTATACATATATGTGAAAGATCCTGGGTTTAATTCCTAGTCTGGCCATTAACTTGTTTACATTTTATGAATAAGTATGGACTTATGTCACATCAGTGACTTGTGGAGAGATAACAGCAACATAAAGAGTTAAGGTGGCAAACCTATTCTGGACAGATGTCATAACAAGCATATGGCACAACTCTGACCTAAGTGAATGGGTGATGTGGCGAATCACAAACAGACAGACTATGGGAACATATCCTGTGAGCATACAGGTTTTATATTCAAAGATTTCTTCACCACATTGAGCCCCTCTAGTAAATGTGCCAGTTAGAACCGCTTCTTGCATCCACCTGAAAAGCTTAATCATTCCAGGAATTGAGCAACTACATGGGGGGGAGGGGGACCGGCAGTCTGTAGGCATCAGCATCCCAGTACTTGCATCTTTACCCAATAGAACAGATCCAAAATTTCAGTAAGGTAGATGTGTAATATCTGAGGTTGCATACAAAAATCTCCTTGATGGCTTCATTATCGAACAAGGATACCTTCCACATTCATTATAAAGTTATAGGTAATGTCTTTCTGACCACCCTGAGGTCACCACTTCCAATGGCAGTTTTGTTACCCTTCTGCTTTTACAGGATTGGGCTGCCTAGTAACATATTAGAGAACAATCTTGATCTGACTGAGAAGTTTAGGTCTGTCTCATATCAAGCTGCAAATGGGTGGGCTAGTGATTAATTCATTCATTGGAAATAATTTAAGAGAGTAGAGTCCATTTTCTGTATAAGATAGGAAAATGACGAGGTGACCATGTCCATAGCTCCAACATGTCTTGTACAAACAGCTCTTGGCTGTACTTTTTGGTTCCTTCAGAGCTGCCCAGCCATATAACACACTCCACTGCAGGTTAATCAATGCCATCAACAAGGTGAAAGAACCTGGTTCATCAAAGATAGCTAAACTGAATAATTGTGCATAGTGCCTTCCTCTTGTTTATTTCTGTTTCAAATTCACTGGGGAATTTTCCAAGGTCACAGTGAAGTGGCTTAGAGCTGTAGAGACATCATTTTAACAAGAGAAAGGATGATATTGGACTTGGCTGGTCAATTGATCATGAGTGATCAACCCAAGTTTACATATAATCTGTTTAGCACTGAGAAAAGGACGGTGGAGAGAGGGACACTGATATTAGGTCGACCTTTGATGAACTCGCCCATTTAGATCCTTTTTCTCATATCATCAGTGACCAGCCAGACTCCTCCTATGTCATCATGCGTCACGGTAACGACAAGGATCAAGGGCATTGCTGGGAATTTGGGTCGCAAGGTCACATCAGGGTGGGATGACTACATTTGAAGCTGGAGTGCGACCGCGACCACGCCATCCGTGGCCTTGAATCTGGAGTCCTTTGTGCAACCAGATTATACGGACTAAGTTTGGTCCCTCGGATGCCCGCCAAACGAGGTTCGATAGTAGGAAGAGGAATGCTAATCCCCCGCAAGCATCAGTTGATATTCATTTGTCTGTCAGTATCGTATGGGTGAGGGTGACACCAGGAAAATCAACACCACGCAACACCACGAGTAGACATCTTATGTTAGCAAGATGCTACTATGGCTCCATGGTGCGCTTCGAGTGGATCTCGTATACATTTGACTTTTTCACACTCGGTAGGAAACTCACACCAAAGAGTGGCATACATCCGTGTCAAGTCTGTTCGCGGCAAGGAAAGGAAATATCTTGTGCTCGGAAGGGTTGGGCAACCGACCATTGGCGATGGATCCAAATGTGTGTGATTTGTTTGGTCCCTGAGAAGAGCACAGTATGGAACTAGAGCGTTCTCAAGTGTAAGGAAGAGTCATCTTCGCCCAAAGTATTGAGGAACACTTCTTGTCCAAAGTGGAGTGAGCAATCAGGCGAACTTCGTTTGAAACAGCGGCAGAGGAAGAGTAACGTCTGCTATTGTGGTAAAGAGAAGAAGAATTTCTTTATGGCCTTAATACCATCCTTGTGATCTATGTCGAGAGGTGTATTCGCTTCGTCCAGAATAAACTGGATACGCGGCTAGACCTCGAAGACACGAATCTTTATATGCCAGCAATCCACTGTGACGTAAATCCAATACACGACGAGGGATAGCAACCACCACGCCGACTGCTCTTGAAGTCGGGCATTTGGATTACTAACTAATGCCACCTGTGAAGAGCCTAACTTAAAGTCATCCCTAATGACCCAAAGGAAGAGATTTGCTGGCAATTTTGGTCACGCGTGAGTGAAAGGATTAACTTGTGCAGCCTGAGTGCGACTGAAAACACGCCTTTCCCGGCCTTCAATCGTGCCGTCTCCGAGCAGATTTTACGGCCGCCCCTCACTAGTCTAGTAGTTCATGAGGAATTAACTCGTGTTTTTTAACATGCGTATGCGGTCGGAGATAAGATTGGGGGCAGGGAACTGTAGACTGAATGGGTGTCAAATGGAAGTTTGACAATAATCGGCTGAGTGTTTAGTATTGATACGGGATGACACAGGTTTACAAATCGTATTATCGTAACGGCGGCGGCGGTTGCTTGATCATGAGAGAACACTGGAAAATAATACTATTAAAGCTAACGCAAATTTGAAGTAGGCTAGAGAAATAGAAAGGTAGAAAGGGGACATACGAGATGACGTCAATGACTTCGTAGCTTTCAATGCAACGCTGCAGTCTGTATGCCTTGCATCCTACACAAGGCTGATGCTATCAGGGGCGACGAAAGGCAAATGTGAAGAGCGAATCCCCAGAGAGCTGGGAGTTTCTGTAGTATCCGACTGATCTATTGGTTTTATTGCAGCCACTGCTGAATGAGAAATAGCTTTCGATGGCCAAGCCGTGACTTGGGGAAACAGAGTTGGAGGAGGCTAGAGAGGCTATGTCGCGTTTGTGGGTGCTAGTGCAATAAAACATTATTGAGAACTAGCCAGTGGGCAGATATGTGAAGAAAAGCAGCAAGAGTGGAACGTAATATAGAGCAAAGTTTGTGATAAGTGCTGACGATACAGCCGCCATGCAGCGCCGGAGCGACGAGGAGGACGCAGACGAAAAGGAACGAGCTAATCGGGTGGACTCTGCGGTGTTCCCGTGGGCAGCGGGAACGTTCTAAGGACACTGGGTGAGAGCGGAAGAGGAAGAGAACGAGTTGAATGAGAAGCCTGGGATGCGCCCACACCGCAAACAAGAGAAATGCGAGGTTATTGGTATAATTGGCTTGGAAAGCGCTGTCGACATCTACTCTACAACACCAGCGATAAATTGGAAAGACCTGCATCGTGGAAGGTAGATAATGTCCTTCTGCCACCATCTGGTTCATTATTTCCGGAACGAACATATACTGTTTTCAGTAAATGGTTGGCCCAGAGTATGCGAGGATTGACCATTAGGGTCGACAATCGGCAGGCTGGCAACAAAGTCAAAAGTTCAGCCATTGAGAGTTTCGGGAGGACGGTGTGGTTATAGAAACAGTAGCAGGATGAACTGACATTGAACGATAGGTCGGTCAATGGCATCCATCCTGGCGGCCTTGGATAGATAGATGCTAAAGGCATGTTATTGCTACTATGGCATTGGTTGAAAGGACGCTTACCTTTGATGCAGGATGATGGCCGGAGATCGCCGACATCATGAAAGCATTTAAGGGTTGATAAGATTTTATGAATATTAAGCCTCATGGCTTCATTATAGTTCAAGGCTTAGACCGACCTAGGGTTGGAGTGGTATCCCTGAGGTGTCAGGGATTGTTCCCGTTCCATTCGTTCCTGTTCCCCGATACCCTACTATTTCCAAATTAAAATATCATATTTAGGACCCGAAGAGACTTACCATGAGCAGGGCCCTCCATATCTGATTCGAAGAGAAGGTTCAGAGCAGTGTTGCACACGTCATAGTTGCACGTGAGAGTCACGTGTTTTTTACCCGGCATTGTCACCATTTCATCGTTTTGTCTCTTCGGCGTTTGTCAGTATTTCCGATAGCACATTAACACTTTGGTGCATTATATCTGTTATTGGTACAGCAGTCAATTATAGTTCATTCTCTCTTCGCATCAACTGAGACGTTATATCTACTATACAGGTCTGGATATCTTTTGAGGCATTGTACCTTCTTCCACTCATGAATCTCTTTCTACATTTATTATTACTATAGGGGACGGAACATTAAAAACCTGGATAATGATGAAATGGTTATTCAATTAAAGATGTTTAAGTATCTCAGCAGTTAAATGTTTGCTATATTATACAATACCTAAAGACATTTAAGTACTAAACACATAGATAAGTTTTGCTTCGTGATGAGGCAATAGACATATCACTTACTCTCAGTGCTTAAACGTTCGCTGAGAGATTCACTAGCTACACTACATGTATATAATAGTACATTTGAGAGGAGATTGTTCGTTGTGTGTGGTTTGGACCCATGTGTACCCACATGTACTTACCGTAGCGCTATCTTCGTGTTGGCAATCTACCGCCGGTCATTTGAGTTTGAGTCAGAGTCTGAGTTTGGTCACTTCTGGTGACTTCTGTGTCCTTCTATCTTCTATTCCAACAGATTGAACAATACGACGCATTGCATCTTTTTGAGATATTCTGTCTCATCTTCTTCATACAAGCACTTACTTCTTTAATACTCGTTATACCTAATACAATCAGACTTTCAAATTATTTCATTTCTTTTTCATATTGGTATATCCCTCGTGGTCAATGTCGATAGCATTTAACTTTTTACTATTCCAATATACTTTATCCGCTTAGTCAATCGAGATATCATTTCTTTCAGTAAAGCATCGTCAAAATGTGGAGTGTCACAACAGACCCGGGTCTTCATATTTACCCCTTTGTCTGGACACCATTCAGAAATTTGAAACGAATATCCCTTGTACTTATGTTCAAGAATATGCATACAATGGATTCAAAGCCTTGAACTGATTGGACCAAGAATGATGAATCCCCCAGTACGAAGAACACTGGCGACCATGGCGCCTATCCTACCATCAGGCCTGCCTGTGTAACGGGAGCAGACGTGGCGGACTTTGAATCGGGCAGGCCACCGCCATTGTCTTAGACGATAAGGGGTAAGAGAGAAGGTACTATAATTTTCCGATCATTACAGTGTTTCCGACCTATTATTTGTTGTCAGGGGACTTAGTCTAGTATTGCTAGCATAAATAGGTGAACTCCCCCACTAGTCTTTGTCGAATTGGAGCACTCCGTGCATTCCTCTTCGTAAGAGCTCAAACCGAAGGATTACGCTATCTCCAAAACCTTACACTGTGCTTGATCGACTGTTTTAATTGCCGTTATTTCTCAGGTAGTCATAATATCTGGGATGCCTACTTCGAGGCCTCTGAAGGATGTGAATACATTTCTTCTTTCTTCACCGGAGCCATACGTAAACACCGCCCTTCATGGATCTTGGCCGCACCGCTGATAACAGTTGAACTACCACACCCTTGAACGACTTCTATAATTCACACAACGCCGCTGAAGTTCAATGTCTTCACGAGGAACATCCCGGTGAGGATGATCCTATTGTTTCTGGGTCACTTGGGGTCACACAAAGTACGCACGCAACGCCAATGCGATACCATTTCTAGTCTCACATTTCAGATGGCATTTCTAGCGTTTGGTGATGTGATCCACACTCCCCACAGCAACTACGATAACCATACTTCTGTTGAGTATATTGGAGTTGACAGTGGAAACATAATCCATGTAAGGCATAGGAAGGAATATGAAACAGCAATAAAGCGCATTGGGGAACGGTACGAGATACATGTCTGGAACTAATCTGTGGGGAGTCGGACCACCATGAGAATCCTCAGTGTACGAGGGCTCACGGTGTGATGTACGATTCATTGTCTCACCACAAGATTAAGGGTCCGAATGCTCATGTCGGATGCCGGTCTGTGTCGTGGATTGAAGAGAGCAAAGAAAGACTGCCTGTCCATTCCTGGTGACTGTCAAGGTTCACAGATAAGGGATTGCTGTTAGACCCGTCTATACAGCTGAATGTGGACGATAAGGCACATTGTCCCGTGGTCAGGTTGCCACCGCGAGTTATATTATTTATTAGCTCTAACTTAACAATGGCGAGCAAATTTTATTGAAAATGTTGCTCTTAAATGTCAGGTCTGAATTGAATCCGTGTCGCATGCCCACCGAATGATGGCGAGTTGCACTTGCTGGCCAGGCACGCCGCGATCTCCAAACATTCTTCCGGAATTTCAAATTGCCTATATGGATTTCAATATGTATGCCAGGGGGCGGAGCCTGTATCACATTTTGGTGAATGTTACGTGTAGCTTTCCCCCACAACCGCTGGAACTTCCCCATGGACCCGCCCAACATTGATTAACCTTCTACTTCATCACCAGTATCTGCACGACACGCATCGTCATCACCTGTGAGAAACGAAGCTTTCTTGCCCGCTTCATACCTTCTGTTGAGTTATATTGAACTCATAAGTCGTCCTCGGAGTCGGGTCGATCATACCTTCAGTCTTCCTCGACATCAAGATATTTGTCGACAGGATGATCAGTCTATCTTCCTATGTCGATGACCTCTGACCCCCACTCACCAATCAACAACACAGATTTTTTCACACGACAGACTTTGATATATTAGATTCATGGCATTTTCGATGTATTGTTTGCACAACTGTCATCGGACACAGTGAATAAGATATAGCCACCCTCTTTAGACTTTTACTAGCGGTTTCGTTCAAATTTGATCTACAATCAGATATCCACGTTGTGTGGCAAGCAGCAACTAATAGAATACCAGCTCCTGATATTAATATGGGGCATGTCATACAATTTGCACATAATCACATGTACCGTATGAATACACGGTATTTAGCCGACCGTATATTAATTGACATGCAGTATCGCGGATAGATATCCCTTCCACGTATGCTCATATGGATTGTAGTGGCCACTTGCCTACGCAGCCTGGGCAGAGACGAGCGATGTACAGGCTTCGGGGAAAACGCTGATTTTACCATTTACTCCGAAAAAGGGGACAAAATGACATTTTTGGTTGCCGACGACCTTCCATGCTTCTATGAGTGACAGATTGGAAATATTAGCGTCTGGCGCCATGCCACTGAATAATCCAATTATATTAACCATGGGCTCATCACATTCAAATATCCTTCTTTTCTAATAAGCGAAGATAAGTCATCGGCCACCGCCCTGGCTCCCAGATAACTACAAACTGTCTACAAAACGTCCCTTCGACATCTCCTACGTGTCATCTTCAACGTAAAATTCCAATTTCTGCTGCCCGCCATCTATATCTACTGGTGTCCAAAATGTCATTTTTAAAAGCCACCTGGGATTCAATCTGCTCTATCGGCAAACGCTCGTCAACTCCACGCCGCGAAGACCCTACTCAAGACCCTCCCCGTGGTGCCTCCCCGTCTCCAACCTTACCACAATATTTCGATGCGTGGGATGATATCTCGTGGGACATACTCTCTGAAACACCTCTCGGTATGTATCGTAATACGTTCTTCATTACACCGATTTTGTTGAGACACCATTAACAGGCGAGACAGATGAGTCCATTGATTCACCACCACCACTATACGAGGATACGATGGCGTCGATCCCCTCGTATTCGCAGGAAGTGAGACAGGCTCTCAATTCTGGGTCCACCACTGATGTGTGGTTATACTCTCGAAAATCACCCTCACCACCTCTTGACGATGCAGAGGATCATTTATCAACAATTTCAGGTGAGTGACTGAGTCTACTATTAGTTCCATTAATTGATCTGTCGTCATTGGTTGTAGATCACGGTTATGCCAAGTTCCTAGATGGAACGAAAGAAGATACTCACCTGCAAATTGTGAGGAAATCTTTCGATAATTCTTCAATGATTCCCTGTGAGTCCTTCATCCCTCCCCTTGAGATACAACTGAGCAGTCAAATAGCATTATCGTCTGAATCATCCTTTGATTGGTCAGATGTGAACATTCCTGACTCTAATATCGTTGAGAGAGTACACTATGGCTCTCAGAATGGCGGTAAGCACCACAGGTGAATGAGGATCTCACACTCACTAACGTTTTTGGGGCCGGGCTAGATGTGAACAACATTACCCAGGGACCCACCAAGTCACACAGCGCCAAGAGACAACGGGAGGACAACAACCCCAGGTCTGAGCCGCCAAAGCGGAAAAGGACCACCTCACCTCCGATTGTCTCTCCAAGCCACCACCCGGCAATTTCCCGGAAGAGAAAAGTGGACGATAATGACGATGAGTATGTGTCAAAATACTCATCTGACCAGCATCCCTCAAAAATTACATCCTCCCAACCAACAGTCAACAACTGCAAAACGACAACGCATCGCTAGCAATAGTCGTCGCTCAAATCAAAACGATGGTGCAATTGAGAAGGATAATAATGAGGAATTGCCAGGTCCCTCTCGACCAGCTGGGGTCAGGGCTAGATATGGGTCAGATCGCTCGCAGGTTCAGGGGAAAAAGCTGCGTACGCCCCGCAACGATACGTCAAACCGGGAGGAAAAACAAGGAGACAAGGTTCACATGTGTAGCATGTGCCCTTCTTCTAGGTTTACAAGAGCAACCGATCTGAAGCGTCACTTAGACACAGCTCGGCAACACAACCCAGTTGCCCAACATGTCTGTCCCACATGCAAGGCAACGTTCCCCCGGAAGGATACGATGCAAAGACATTTTAAGCAATACCATGGAGATAGCTGAAATTAACCTTTGTGACATGCGGTCAGTGGGAGTTCAGATCAAGCCAGTGGCTTTTTTGGTATGTTGACATTTAATAGAGTCTATTTATTTTTCGACTTACACAGATATTACACAGATATAGTTTAAAGTAACGTCTGCGACGTGCGGTCGGCGGGAGTTCAGATCAATCCAGTGGATCTGTGGTAAGTTGACATTTTATCCCGAGTCTCTTATTTTCAACTGACACCCATTTTTCATCAAGACAATCAACTCACACCATCACATGACCTCGAGATTCTATCCATCCCTGCCATCCATCAATGTAGATACCTATGCCTCCTTTTGTATTTTTTGCTTCGTTACATTTTTTCATCGTTTTCCTTGTACGTTGGTACATAGTCTATTTACATCTATCTACAATGAAA